>VCCN01003571.1:2371840-2382018 GCA_006491835.1 Architeuthis dux | reverse complement strand
ATTAAAGTAATTTATAACCTATTGAATGTATCTATATTAACTGTAATAACATGTAAAGGAAAATGAAACTAATATATTTGTTATTATTATTATTATTCATTACTATCTGTCTATATTCCTGTGGTCTACTACTATTATAATTTAATTTTTAGGCTTCAGACTTGTAAGGGAGTATTAATGAATGAATGACAGTTATATTGAAAGTTGAGTCCCTTTTGCTCCCATTCAAGCATAAGTACCCTATTCCAATCTTACCCTTGTTCATTACATTGCAAAGGTGGCTGGGAAGGGAAAAAATGGTGAAAGATATGAGGAGAATGAATAATAATCAAAAGGCGTAGAGGTCATACATACAAACAAGCAGATTAATAATATAATATCTACTATTATGTTAAACATTACAAATATCTAAATTTAATTGTTGTGAATACTGAAAATAATCATGTATGGAAAATAAAAGATTTCTATTTTTTTAGCTTTGCATACAAATATTTATTATAAACCGTCAACCAAAACTGTCATCAAAACTGTCAACATAGGTTTCTTCAGTTTTTAAGAAGGTCTGGCTATGTATGTATATGTCGCACATACAGACCGCACCAATGGAGCTAGAGGGCTGAAAATTTAAACATTTACTCCTTATCATGTCTTTGGGGGGGGGGTTCAATTTACAATGTAAGTTCATGCTAATTTGATCCCTTAGTTTGTGTACGGCAGTGTTCATGTTTTTTTTGTTTTTTTAAATTCAAACTTTTTTAGTCATCACTGCCCAACAAAAGGTGAAAGAAGTAACTTATTCATTGATAACCCCTTTTACCAATTTTTTAATTGATCACCCCCAACACAGCATGCTGCCAAAAGACATTGGTCACGGTTGAGTGACTAACCAGACTTGTTTACTTATATGCTGGAATATAAGACGAATTGTTTACAAGGATACCTGGATATTTTCATTGATCACCCACAATATGGCATCCTGCCAAAATACATTGTTCGTGCAATGGTTTCTATTGAATGACTAACCAGACCTGTTTTTAAATTTTTTTATATGTAAGTCATTCATTGTTTTTTTTATTTCACTGCTTTTATATTTTTATCAAAATAGTCATAATTTCCATTCAGAAAACTATGCAAATATTACACTGCATCCTGGTATTATGACCAGGGGGTTGACTACCGAAGCTCAATATGAACAGTTATAAAGGGCTTGGATGAGTTGCTGTGAGCGGTATTCCTCCAGGTATCCTTTTAAACAATTTGTCTTATATTCCAGCATATAGGCAAATAGGTCAGGTTAGTCACTCAATAGAAACCGTCATGTGACCAATGTCTTTTGGTAGCATGCCATGTTGAGGGTGATCCATTAAAACATTGGAAAAAGTGGTGATCAATGAATAAGTTACTTCTCTCGCCTTTTGTTGGGCTGTGATCACTAAAAAAGTCCAAATTTTTACAAAACAAGCATAAACACTGCTAGACACAAACTAAGGGACCAATTTAGCATAAACTTACATTCCAAATTGATCCCTCACCCAAATAGGTTTTATGGGGGAATTTTTAAAAAAAGACATAATAAGGAGTAAATGTTTAAATTTTCAGCCCTCTAGCTCTATTGGTGTGGCCTATATGCACGTATACATACATACATACATACATACATACATACATAACCAGCCAAGTGAACCAGCTTGAAAACTGAAGAAACCTATGTTTACAGTTTTCGTGACAGTTTTGGTTGACGGTTTCTAATAATTTATTTTCCATATTTTCTTGTTTTTTTTACTTTTCTTTTGGGTAACGGAGAAATAAAAAAAGATGAAACTGATATTCTTCTGATTTCTTTGAACAAAAGAAACTCTTTTTTTTCTTCTTAATCTGATTAAAAGATAAACATTCTCATTCCAAATATTCATCAAACACCATGAAGACAGCTCAACTGTGCTGGTCACATCAACAATATTGTGACCAGATGTAATTTCAAGATCACAAGAAATTCTCTTAACCTGACATATGTTTTCAATCTTAGAGTTGACACTCTCATCCATTATTTGCAGTGAACCTGTTTATTCACTCAGTATGCTTGTCCTATACTTGATGCTTCTGACATTTTAATCAATAAATCTCCAGTTTTCAACAAGTCAAAGGACTGTATAAAAACTGAAATAGAGTTGGGCATTGAATCATCCATTTTAATAATTTATTTCATAATTTCATTACTAGTCTTCAAACATTAAAAGACTGAATGAACGGAAAAACATTTAAGAAAAAGCATATTCTTGGAAATTGGAAAAAGTGGTGATCAATGAATTAGTTAGTTCTCTCACCTTTTGTTGGGCTGTGATCACTAAAAAAGTCCAAATTTTCACAAAACAAGCATAATGATTATCAGCATAGAAAATGGAACCAGTGAGCCAAGTTCAAATTCCGGCTTGGGCCGTTTATGTTCACTTCATACTAATGCCCTTAGAAAAGGCATGAATCCACTTTTCCTTGTACTCTGTCTAATTGCCATATATCTTGACAATATGTCTCGTCACTCACATGCTGCAATGGTTGACTGAAAAAAAATGGATGTATGAGCACTTGGGTAAACCATTCTCTGCTAACTACCTCATTGACCAGACAGCAGCAGCAAAAAAAGCTGCTACCCCCATTATCAATCTTGGCAGAGACTATATTCTTCCATTGAATAATGGCATTATGTAAATACTTTGACTAAATAAAAAATAATGGCCATTAAGTGATGTTGCATAGTTTACCAGAAGCAGAAGAGAAAGATCTGTTGCCTGTTAATTATGGGAAAGTGGATCATCCATATACTCACCCCCCCCACACACACACACTTTTTTCTCTGTATACCATCATAGAGTGCCAGTGACAAGAACATGGTCTACGTGACTCACATTGAGACAGAGCACAGGGAGAGTTGGATTCATTCTTTTCCTGGGGGAAAAGTGACATAAACAAATGCAATTAGATTTCACACTTATTTAGCAGATTCTGTTGTTTAAGTTGCTAACCATTGTTCTAATTCACACTTCCAGAAAAGAAAAGCAAGTAAATTATATGAGGTTAGTATTATACCATGCAAGGCGATTTTTGTTCTTGGGTAGTGAATGTTATGCGTAAAAAGTATAGAAAATGGCTATTATTCCCTTCAAACTTTGCTTTTGCAACCAGGAAAAGTGATATTCATATGCAATTGTGTTTCTCACCTAATGTGATTAAAAACATGCAAATTCACCTGTTGTCCAATTGGAAATAAGTAGATTTCAAATTATCATTGTCCTGATCACAAAAACAAAGTTTGAAGGGAATAATTCACATTTTCCATACTTTTTAGACATAATCAATCAGAAAATAACGCTTATTACCCAAGAACAAAGAAAATGTTTTTAAAAATTGCATAGTGTTATCTATCTGATGAGTAGAAATTGGATGGGGAATCCGACAAGATATGAAAATTGACAATTTGGAAAACAATTTATTTTGACATGTTTTGCCTTCCAAAAGAAGCTGAAAGGTGAAACAGATCAAAATAAATTGTTTTCCAAATTGTCATATAATATCTTATTATCCATCTATATAATGAACAGTGACTTTTTTCTGTTTCTCTGTCAGTAACAATGGACTCTTCTATTTAAAGGTCAATATTTTGCTGATAAAAATATCTCCTATCCACCATTTGAAACAATGGGCACTTCCACTTAAATGAATTCAGTAGTTTCTTTTCTGGAAAAATCATCTCATAGAAATTCAAATATATCCGTAAATTTTTCACGATAATTAACTAGTTAATAATAATAAATAACATTAAGTTATTAATTTAAGTGGATAAAAAAAAGCACCAAATAATACAATACAACTTTCATTGGATTTATATCATTAAATCTGACACAAACTGACTTCTCATTCATTCAAAGCAATGGATTATTTCAATCGTTTAATGAGTCTACCTGAGTAACCCTTACTATTCCCATTGAGGCTACCTCTTTCATCACCCAACCTCCCCACATCAATTCTTTTGTTCTTGACCAATTTTAACTTAAATTGTATGCTATTCAAAAGTTTGGGAAATGTCCTGAAAAAAACATTGAGTAGTATTCCCACATTCTCTCACCTTTGTTTGCCATTGTGATTTGTAATATGTCAAATGACTGAAAATACAAGCAGAGAATATTAGGTTTATACCATTTCCAAGATCTTTTACAAAATTGATAGAATTTGAAGATTAAAAAACTTATAAACTTGGTAAAATAATTTAAGTAGCTTTGATTAAAACATGTTATTGGGTCAAAAACTTTGTTCTGTGTTTGTCATTAGATGTCAATGGGAGCATTTAGATTTAACTAACTTTATTCAAAAGGATCACTTTTGATTGTATTGTGACAGTTGTCATATCAGCATAGATTTTCTTTTTTAATTTGTCAAAACTGGCATATTTTTGTTTACTGGTTCTAACATTGAAGATGCAAGAAAGTAAACAACATCTTCTTCATATTATACTTTTTTATTTTAAGAAAGGTAAAAATGTGACTCAAACACAAAACATTATTTGTGCATTTTATGGAGAAGGTGCTGTGAATGATCAAATGTGTCAAAAGTGGAGATTTCTCACTGAACACTGCTTTATGGTTGGTTAGACTAGTAGAAGTTGACAGTGATCAAATCAAGACATTACTTGAGAATAATCAATGTTATATGACATCTAAATTCTGAACACTGCAGAAGTTCAACTGCTGTGCAATATGTGACATTACTGTAGCTGGTCAGCATCGCCCTGTCACACAATACAGCTGTTTTTTGTCACTCTGTGGCGTCACAGTCTTATTTGTGGTTATCTGTGATTTTGACAAATGCATACTATACTTAATCACCCCAACATGTCTCAAGTTGGGCCACTATTACATTGGAAACTAAGTTGGACATGTGAAGTGAAAGAGGTGAGAAAATGATAAACATAGCCGATGCATATGGGATGAATCGTTCTACTGTTGCAACAAGGACAAAGAGCACATTATGAAACATGTGAAAGGTTTGTACAAAAAAGTTCTGAGTTCCTGGATGGACCACCAGCATCTGCGCCAAATGCCTATAACCCTATTTAATTCAGTGGAAGGTTATAACTATCTTTGAAGATTATTATTATTATTATTAGAAACCTTCAGCCAAAACTGTCACTAAAACTGTCAACATAGGTTTCTTCAGTTTTTAAGCTGGTCTGGCTGGCTATGTATATATGTATGTATCACATATACAGGCTGCACTGGAGCTAGAGTGATGAAAATTTAAACATTTACTCCTTATTATGTCTAGAAATAACCATTTGTTGTTTTTTTAAAATTAACCCCATAAAACGTTTTTTTAGTGGTGGGTTCAATTTGCAATGTAAGCTTATGCTAAATTGGTCCCTTAGTTTGTGTCCAGCAGAATTCAAGCTTGCTTTTTGAAAATTCTGACTTTTAGTGATCACGGCCCAACAAAAGGCGAGAGAATTAACTTATTCATTGATCACTCCTTTTTCAAATTGTTTAATTGATCACCTCCAAAACGGCATACAGCCAAAAGGTGTTGGTCACATGAAGGTTTCTATTGAGTGACTAATTATTATTATTATTGTTATTTATACATTAAAATACTGTTTAAGGTTGGAAAAATATACTTACAAGTATTATGGGGTCTATCTGAATTGCACAAGCCCTTTTTGTACAATGCTGTGTACAGTATTCAGTATTCAGTATTTATTAGAGTAATGTTGCACTTCCGAACATTTGGACTTGGGACATTGTTCTCTCTAAGCAACCAGCGCACAAAGGAAATTAATGTGCACACAAAAGGTTTCAAATTCTACTTTTTTAAATTTTTATTGA
Organism: Architeuthis dux; assembly: GCA_006491835.1. Taxonomy (NCBI): domain Eukaryota; kingdom Metazoa; phylum Mollusca; class Cephalopoda; order Oegopsida; family Architeuthidae; genus Architeuthis; species Architeuthis dux. Next base: position 2,376,148 of record VCCN01003571.1, on the reverse strand, counting down.
GAATTCACTATGTCGAATTCAAAAGTGCATACATACTTTTATCACAGGGAAAAATTTGCACAACATAAGATTTTTGCACATACTGACTACAAAAAATTAGAGGAACATTGCCAGGAACCTATCCTGTTTGTAAGTATGGGATCTCCTGTAATTCTGTGCTTCAATTAGATTCTCTTGGAGAACCTAAGATGATTGCAGACATTAATCAATAACAATTCCTGCATTATATTTCTCTGCTTCACACTTTATTCTTTCTCTCCTTCCATACATCCTTGGCTTTTTCTCACAAAATATCATTGCATGAATCACAATTGTAAAATCATTCTCTGGAAGAATTATTTGTTTTAAAAGGATACACTGTTTTCTTTACACCAAAAATATTTGTCTATTAAACAATTTCTAGAAATAAAGGATGAAATTGACTCTAAAAAACATACTTGTAAATAGTAAGAGTTGTTTGAAAACATAGGTTTCTTCAGTTTTTAAGTGATTCTGCCTGGCTATCTATCTATGCATATAGGCTATACCAATTGAGTTAGAGGGCTGAAAATTTAAATATTACACCTTATTATGTCTAGAAAAAAATACTTTTTTAAAAAAATACTTTTTTTTAAAAATTCCCCTCCTAAATAGGTTTGTAGTGGGAGGTTCAATTTGCAATCTAAAATTATGTTATATTAGTCCCTAAGTTTGTGTACGGCAGCATTTATGCTTTTTTAAAAAAGATTTGGACCATTCTAAAGATCACTTCCCAACAAAAGGCGAGAGAAGTACCTTATTCATTGATCACCCCTTTTTCCAATTTTGTAATTGATCACCCCCCCCCCAACATGGCATGCTGCCAAAAGACATTGTCGTATGGTGGTTTCTATTGAGTGACTAACCAGACTTGTAATATTTGTAAGTAATCAATATTCGATTAATACACAGGAAGTGTGGCTGATTTATGGAATATTTCGGTGTTTATTCACATCATCCTCAACACATTCTAAGAGTACAAAAAATAAACAGAACAAAGGATGAAAAAAAGATGGAGGATAAAATTACAAAGCATAAAACATGTTGCAGAGTTTTAAAATGACAATGCTCTTTTCTTTTTTTTTGATTACTAACAAAAATCTTTGTATTTCCCTAATTGCACCACATCATCTTTTATCTTGTAAACCAATATGGCAACCTCGTCACCAGAAGTCAACAAGTGAAATCAATAAGCTCTAATCAATATTAAGTGAAATATTTACATAATACTTTCATTCAGGAAAAAAGCAATATAAAGATCATCATCATCATCATTATCATCATCAGCCATTACAAATCCACAAAGGCCTTTCCCATCTCCTTCCATGACAGCCTAGATTGTACTAACCTCTGCCATGTCTTACCAGCAAACTTTTCTATCTCGTCCCTCCCTCTTGTGTTTGGTCTTTTCCTACTGCGTTTATTGTCCCATGGGCACCAGTTGGTTAGTCTTTTCCCCCATCTATTGTCATCTCTTCCAGCCCATCTCCATTTTTGCTTCTTTATTATTTGTATAATATCCTTCACTCTAGTCCTCCCTCTGATCCCTGTTGATCTTTTTCTATCTCTTAGAGTTATCCCTAGCATTGCTCTTTCCATGGCTCGCTGTGCTAGTCTAAGTTGGTTTTCAGCTCGTTTTGTTAATTTCCATGTTTCGCATCTATAAGTCATGGCTGGTATTATGCAACTGTTGTATACTTTACACTTTAAGCACATTGGTAAGGTGCTCTTGAGAATATCTCTATTCATACCAAATGCTTTCCAACCTATCGTTATGCGTAATTTTATTTCGCAGTCATGGTCTTTCTCTAATTTTATTACCTGTCCTAAGTCGATGTATTTATCAACCTCTTCTAGAGTCTCTTCTTCTTTCTTTATGACCTTTTTGGGGACTTTATCATTGAACATTACTTTTGTCTTTGTTCTGTTCATCTTTAAGACTACTTTTTTACTTTCCCTATTTAGATCACTTAACATGTTTTGTAATTCTTTGGATGCTTCCAACGTAAAGATGTTCATGGCTAAATACTAGTTGTGGCAAGTATATACGTTCCAGCCTTGTTTAATGCCTTAAATTATTGTCCACATCTGGGGGGCTGTCTCCCCAGACAACAGCTCCCTATTGCACTTAAAGGGGTAGGGTCAGGTTCATTGCCTGATGCCTGAGGCAGATATAACTGGACTATTTTTAGAATCACCCACATATATGCGTGAGGAACACCACACTAAACAGGACCTTGTGTCACATTTCCTCTGCAAGTGGAGGTGGATAAATACAGCCTTGTTTAGAGCCTGGAGGTCAAAAAACGGTAAAGCATCCTGTCTCTTAACAGACAACTCTCAATTGAGTATGGAACCCAGTGAAAAGGTTCTGGTTTCTTTTGCAATGATCAGCTTAGAGATACTTGCAAGTCTCAAGTCTGGTTGAGACCATGACTTTATTCTTACAAGTTTTTATTACGACCCCCTTGTCAGGATGCAAGTACACCGAAGAGATACCTCCACCCTAATCACACAGCTTAGAGTGTACTCAATTAGCTGCTGAGTGCACAGGGAAATTTGTCCTAATGAAGAGTTTTCCACACTCTTTACTCATTCTGGTAATCAAACCGAGAGCTTCTGTGTGGGATGCAGACGTGCTAACAATTACACTATCCGGGAAGACTGGCATCTGGCCTTATTTATTGCCATTGAATAGTGTAGATGTAGCTAAGTAACTTATGACTACAGAGTCAATGTATTTTAGAACAGTGTCAGACACATAATACATATTGAACAAACATGTTAATATACAGATAAAGAAAAAAACATGTTAATATGTAAAGCTAAGCAAACATGTTAATTCATAGATAAAGAAATATATTAAATGTATAGCTTTATTACATGTTAAGTATACAATGTTAAGCAGACATGTTAATATATAGATAAAGAAAGATTTCATAATTGCTTCTGGTAGATGTGATTAGACAATGCTGAAAAGAAAGATTGAGAAAAGTGTGTTACATCTCAAACATATTTATTATCATGAAAATAAATATGTTTGAGACGTAACACGCTTTTATCAATCTTTCTTTTCCACATTGTCTAATCACATCTACCATTCTGTTGGATTCCCTTACATCCACATAACAAACATAATTATTTCTGTAATTTCAGGAACAAAAGAATAAGGCTATGTGTTTTCATAGTCACCCAATACAGTAAGTATTTTTAGTATGTAAATAAATCAAAATAAATTAACTTTTCAACAATACAAAGCTATTATGCTATTTAAGAACAAGTATTCATTATCTTAAACAATAGACAATAGTTCTGGATGTCAAAGCAAGAATATTTTAAAACTAATCAAACAGAGGAGAAATATGAAGATAAAACCTAAACAAGATAAAAACAAAAAAGCAGAACTTATCAAACTAATAAATAAACGAACGAGAAGAGAAAAAAGAAAGGAAAACACGAAGAGAATAGTAGAGGCTATCAGAAACGGGAAGAGTTTAAAACACGTCCAATCCGCAGACCATACCGGCAAGCAACAGATGCTTGCGCTAAAGGATAAAACTGGCAAAATCATTAAAAATAGAGACAAACTGACAAAAATAACTGAAGAATACTACGAAAATGTGTACGCTTCAAAAATAAAAATACCACAAACTTAACAAACCTATAGATACTAACGATATCCCAGACATAACAGTAGAAGAAGTAGTATTTGCACTAAGAAATATAAAACTCAGTAAAGCCCCCGGCGGGGATGTCATAACGACAGACCTTCTAGAAGATGCGGGAGAAATCTTACACAAAGGATTAGCACAGCTCTTCACTCAATGCATAAGAGAAAGTAAAAACTGTCTAGGAATAGTAATCCTACTCCACAAGAAAGGAGATAAGCACGACCTTGGCAACTACTGCCCTATTACACTATTACCTAACATATATAAACTATTCACAAAAATACTCACAAACAGATTAACAGGCATTCTAGATGAAAATCAACCACGCGAGCAGGCAGTCTTCAGAAGTGGCTACTTGACAATAGATCACCTACATGCAATAAATCAAATAATCAATACATTCTTAGAATACAACAAACCACTCTGTTTGGCCCTTGTAGATTATGAGAAAGCATTTGACTCGGTAGAACACATGGCAGTCTTCAACTAAATGTGAGAACAGGATGTTAACGAGAATTACATACAAATTATCCAAAACGAGAACGGCACTGCAATAATTAGACTACATAAAAATACTAACAAGATAAAGATAACGAAAGGAGTAAGACAAGGGGATACA
>VCCN01003571.1:2351270-2361751 GCA_006491835.1 Architeuthis dux | reverse complement strand
GTGTATGTCTGTGTATGTATCTTTACATAAAGATTATATATACACACACACATATTCTTTTGTGTGTGTGTGTGTGTGTGTGTGTGTGTGGATGAATAGATCAACAGACACATAAATATACAAACCAACATACATTAAGCTTAGATGAAGGACATTCAGCAATCACATATAAATATAATTTATTAATGTGTCTAAGCTGCAGATTAATCATTTAATAACACCTTCAAAACATGCAATTTGCTGGATGATGTAATTAAGTACCTGATGACACTTTCATCTTTTAAAACACTGAATTTGTTTGTCTAAGACAGTGGTTCCCAACCTTTTCAAGTCATTCCCCACTTTTGTCAATAAGATTACAAGTTAAGTTGCAACAAAGAATAATTTCAAATAATAACTTTATTTTACATATAATTAGACAGCTTCATACTAAGGATTAGTTTAATTTTATAATTGTACAGTTGCTACTGTGTATTTGTTACTCAAATAAACCAAGCAAAAATAATTAAATCATTTGAAATCCCAATTTAATACAATTCTTTGATTGATCTATTTGTAAGGGAACACATCTTAAATCATTCTCAACTTGAAGCTTATTTTGAGCCTTTGACTTGATAGATAGATGTGCAGAAAACGCTATCTCTAGACTGGACTTTTATTTTTACCTAATAGCCTTATTCCCTTATAGCCACACACACTTGGGGGGAATTCCTTCCCGGTTGAGAACCACTGTTCTAAGAAAAATAAGAAACGCACAAGTACTTTTTTTGCTGCCTACTGCAGAAATTTTCTAACACCACCATTTTGTTTACAAAAATAACAAATCCCAATTAATCAATGTTTATTTGTACTTTATACAAAGTATTTGGCACATGGCCATAGTGGGGTTGGGGGAAAAGGTGTTGGTCTTCTTTATTCTATCTTACTCTTATCTAGATTCATTTGCGAACCATTCGTACTACAATTTCTCTTTCACTGAAAGAATTCACCAAAACAATTCCATACTTCGCATTTACCATAATACCACATTAATTCCTTAGGGCTTAATCTACATTCCCATGATTTATGTATACTAACGGTGGGGAGGGGTGAAAACCTCATTTAAATAAAATAAAATAAAATGAGGGGTTAGTATGGAGACCTCCCTTCCCATGCTAGGGGTAGAAGCTCTACTGTTTTCCGGTGTTTCCCCTCCAAAAACAAGCAGTACCTTCCCTAAAGATGGGGAGGTTGGTATGGGGTAGTGATTTTGTGGGGGTGCCTCAGGGGGAGATGGATTGGGAGACTTGATAGGAAATCGAGGAGTTGGGTTCAGCATTCACACATCTAGCTAAGAGGACTTTTGGTCTACCTTAACCAAGGAAGGGTTCCAGAGGGCATTTTCCCCTTTTGTGACACACAACGGCTAGAAAAGCCACTCAAACCTGTCCCCTTTCAAATAAACTAAGCTTGCTTCTTTCACCCACCTTTGTTGAAATCTATACGATGCAATCTCTTTCTGTCACATCTGATTTTTACTTTAAGCTGATGCTTGAAGAATAAAATCAGATCCCAATTTATCAATGAAGCACAAAGTGTAATAGAGAAACAATATAAATAAAAGATGAAAAGAATGTCAGAAGGCATACAAATACTGATGCAAAGAAGAGGTGGAAAAACAGTTAATAATGTTTATACAGACATTAAATGAAAGTGCCAGACATTAGAGAAAGACACTATGAACTAGAAAGCACATATCTTTGACAACGCATGCACTAACTAAAAACTGAATGAAAATCAGTTCAAATTTAGCTATGATGCAGGGGGTGTAACTGTGAGAGTTTCAATTTTCCGTATTTCATACTATTGTCTTAATATATAAAAAATATCTCTCAATCTAAAAACAAATCCTGGATCCACCCCAAAATTTAATCAATTCTTTCTTAGCTCATGGCCTATCATCCACAAAATGTCATTGAAATTCATTGAGAACTTTTGGAGATAGTGTGTTGACAAACGGACTGACAGACATGAGTTGGCAGAGGTAAATAAGCATTAAAATAATACAGGTCTGGTTAGTCACTTAATAGAAACTGTCATGTGACCAACATCTTTTGGGAGCATGCCATGTTGGGGGTGATCAATTAAAAAAATTGGAAATAGGGATGATCAATGAATAAGTTACTTCTCTCACATTTTGTTAGGCAGAGATCACTAAAAAAGTCTGAATTTTAAAAAAAAAGTATGAATGCTGCTGGACACAAACTAAGGGATCAAATAAGCATAAACTTACATTGTAAATTGAACCCCCCACTAAAAACTTATTGGGGGGGTTTCAAAAAACAAAGAAATTGTTATTTCTAGACATAATAGGGAGTAAATGTATAAGTTTTCAGCCCTCTAGCTCCATTGGTGCAGCCTGTACACGTGATACACTCATAAACCAAAGAAACCTATGTTGACAGTTTTGGATGATGGTTTCTAAAAAAACACATAAGAAAGGTTATGCTTTTGCAGAAGCATATTTCTTCAAATGTTTTTTTGTTTCTGTTTGTATGATTAATCTTATTTAGAGAAGCAGGCACAATTATCATAGATTGCTTTCTGTTCTCGGCATTGACCCCAACAGAAAAACAGATTCAGGATTTATTCACTACACTGATCATTTGTGGAGAAAACACACCATTGTTGACTGCCATTGCTGCTAAGATGATACAATAACTGTGAGACAAGCACTATGAGTGAGACATGATCGAAAGAGTATGTAAATAGAATGCTACAAAGAATACAGATTGAAATGGTCGATCAAAGACTGCAAACACCAGACAAGTAGCCTGAATATATTTGGATATCCAATTCATTTAATTCAGCGGCATGATGTAGGCCACAATCAATATGACTATATTTCCAGTGTATTCAGCTTTTGTGCAGAATCTTCGATGTCTTTATCATTATATTGAAAACCATTCTTTTCTAGAGTATGATATATTTTGTAATATACAGGTTGTACCCAGGGCCAGCCCTAGGTACCAGCAACATGGGAAGTTGCCCAGCATACCAAGTGCCTATCATGTGTCTGAGACAGTCAGACTTATGTTGATATTGAATATGTTAATGTTGACAGTTTTGGTTGACGGTTTCTAATATGATAATTGGTCCTCCCATGCAACAAGGCATATTTGGCAATGAATTGTCCATTGGAGATCTTTTATTCATTGTTTCTGTAGCAATTGTAGGTTTTTATAGGGTCAGGGGGCTGGCCAACGGGCTTAGACTATCTTACAGGGCTAAAGGTCTGGGAAGTGAATGCATGCAGCCTGGGCCAAAACTCGAACTCAGTACGCCGGTTCCGTTTTCTGTGCCGGTAACCGCTACACCACTATGCATCTCCTTTGCTATTAATAGGAAAACATCTTGATGCTTATAAAGAGGAAAAAAAAGCAAATCTGCATTTGTCTGGCTTAGAGCTTAAGATATGCCAGCCTGACCTAACAGAGCTTAAATCTACTTGTCTGAGCCAGGCCTTAGCTTGTCTGGATTTTGAGATCAATCATGATGTTATTAAAAGATATCCTATCCAAATAATGCAACAAATAGAAAAAAGACTGCATGATGAATTATATGTTGAGGTTTTTTAACAAAATCAAGATAAAATATATTTTTTGTGTGACTTTAGTCTTTATTTTTTTTATTCTAATCTTTTTTTCCTTTAAATGATAAACTATTGACCTGAAATTTAACTCTTAAATTCATAGATCACTTGTAATTGACAGTGGAACACTTCAATAAATAGCATAAAAAATAGTGGAACTCTTCAGTGAATTGAACTTTTAAAAATTAAAAAATTCACCAAATGGTTGATTTCAATCAAGAGTTATTTCCATTGACATTGACATTCTTTGTATGAATTTAAGAGTTAAAGAAGACTATAAATGTATAAGTATGTGATAACAAAAATTTGTAAAAATATTTGGACAAACACTGGTTACAAGACCAGTGCAGGTGCTGACAAAACATGGCTACGTCAGTACAATTCTCATCAACAGTTGTTGGCAGTAACCTTTTTTTCTTCTTTTTTTTTATTTACAGATGATCTGCTCAATCTGGTAAAAATACTCTGAAAGAGCCCCACTGGATTACAATTTCAGTTGTGAAGCTGTTCCTTACTATTATTGGATGAAGTATTGTAACACACCACTTTTTATTAAATTTGACTAGTTTTTACCATCATCCTAATTTTAGTTGTTTTTATACAACTTATTAATTCAGGTCACTGTTTCTATGGCAATGAATAACAGCACAATTGGAAATAAAGAGTAAGCCTTCAGTGAGAATCAAACTCACACCCGCATTGCCACAGGGAGACTAGTTTACATCTAGCTGCTTTTACCAATTGGCTACAAAGACTTCATGGATTAGCAGAAGCTGATTTACAGTTATAAACTGACTCTCTGTGTTATATTTATGTTGTTTTACATATGAGACCTAGTAGTTTTTTTTATAACTCAATCTTTATTATTATTAGATGAAGTATTTTAACACACCACTTTTTATTAAATTTGATTAGTTTTTTACCTCCATCCTAATTTTAGTCATTTTTATACAATTTATTAATTCGGCCACTGTTTCTATGGCAACAAATAACAGCACAATCAGAAATTTTGTTTGCATTAATACCAGATCTGTCATTGATACTTTGCAATGTCTACAGCCATTTTTTATTTCAATCTGCACATTAAGAATTTATATTTTCATGATTTAATACTGTGAGTATATACTTACAATGCATAAAAAATGAAATCACTCAACTAAATTTTAAATACAGACAAGATTACTGATACATAAGCATTATACTGATAGTTGTCATTTTGATAAGAAGCCAGAAACACCCCCTCAAAAGAAAAAGGAGAAATCTGATCTGGCTGAGAAACAAGTGGGAAGAAAGCAATGCCATTGAAGAGGGAGAGAAGGCACATTTGCGTAATGAACTTGGCACATTTAAATCTATGAAAGACTTGATTTTTGGTCACAAGTCAAAATCAAAATAGCCCTGTCAGCTATTTCTGTCTGTGGAAAGAAGCTTTTCCTGCTTAACGATTGACTACATAAGTCATTTCTTGTTTGGAAAATCCAAGTTGTAATTTATTTAATTTATTTATGTACTTATTCTTGTTTGCTCAAAAAAGTTTTACGCATAGCATTACCTGTCTGACTGAAGATGGATAAAAAGAGAGCTGGTCACTTCTATAGTCAAACAACAGCCATGACAAAGATTTCCCTGGAATGATTCTGAAATCCCCAGAACTTTCCTAGTAAATGTATCATGCCAAACAATGGAAATGGCTGCAGTAATGAACCCAAATAATTAGCAGAGGAAAGAAGAGAGAGACTGTCACTACTTTCCGCATAGAATACCCTAAAAGGACTCATAGTATGTTAAAATAAAATTCTTCATAACTGTATAACATATATCGTATAAACTACAATTTTGGGGGGTTTCTGGGAATAGAGGTTCCAATCTGCTTCGGTTAGCCTTACTATGAAGACACATAGGGGTGGCAGACCTCTTCAGCTGGCTCGACCTTCTGCATAGGAGAAGGACATTCCATTAGAAAACCTACCATCTAGGGACCTTACTTCCATCATCCCACTTTGCTAGGCCATGGCAAATGAGCCAGGGGTTTAAAGGGTAGGGATGCCAATGCATGAGCCACCCTCCACCTTAAAGATTCATAGCAGAAACAAGAGCTTTCAATGCTGTTTCATGAGAGTCTTGGCAAACCTGCAATTATGTGGAATCCCTTCCTGAATCTTTGTTCACAAAGACAAGCCATAATATATATACATATATAATTCACAAGTCATCACTGTTGCTCCCTCTTAGCTGTGCATGTGCACACACGTTTTGCAATCAGCACACAAAGGAAATTAATGTGCGCACAAAAGATTTTAAATTCTGTAGATAGTTTACTGAGTTTTTATTGAAAAAATATTGATTTACTATGTCAAATTCAAAAGTGCGCACATACTTTTGTCACTGGAAAAAATTTGTATAACATAAGATTTTTGCGTACACTAACTACTAAAAATTAGAGATAACATTGGTCATCACTATCCTGGATTATACACAAAGCAAGAAAAACAACTTTGGAGATGATAACTTATAGATTAGTAGATTTAAAATAATTGATAGCTATTGTGCAGGCTTATAAGAAGGAATCCTCTCACATAAAGACCTTTCACTGCATCCGAAGATATTTACACCACAATGGTATTGTAAATTTTACAAGTACCAGAATGAATCCTGAAGTGAAACATTCTTTGTCGTGATTTGAAACAGATTTATTTCTCCTGTTTTATATATTATCAAATGATCAGTTATGAGATAAAACTTTGCTTAACTGTGGTAATCAAACAAATTTCAAGGCAGTATTTTAACATACTTGAACCAGGATTTAACCCTTACCAGACTGAATTTATTTCTAAATTTTACCATTTTTGCGGTAACTCAAATTTAAATTCAATTTGTGAGCTATCTATGGAGGTGGAGAAAGATCTTGGCATTTATATAGACAACTCACTTAACTTCACTGCGTATATACAAAACAAAGTGAATACAGAAAATAAAACACTCGGCTACATAAGACACTCATTTAAATTTATCGATGAGGAAAGCTTCCTACTGCTGTACAAGTCTCTGGTACGCCCCCATCTGGAGTTTGCTTCCTGCATATGGTCTCCTAACCTGAAGTACAACTCAGATGCTATAGAAAGAGTTCAGAGGAGAGCCACCAAGATCATTCAGAGATTGGGAGATATATCCTACACTGAAAGATTAAAACAACTTAATCTAGAGACCCTTGAATACAGAAGAAAATGTGCTGACCTACTAGAGGTCTATAGAATCTAGAACAACTCACATAGAGTGGATACTGACGTTCATTGCTCAAGATGCCCTGATAAGAAAATGCTGACATCATCTATCTGCAGTAAAACCCGAGGACACAGCCATAAACTATAAATTCAGACCTCCATTCAGGCTTAATGATGCAATTAACTGTTGTCAAAAAAAGTATATTTAAGTATATACCATATATATTTTGTTAGGATTATGCTCAGGGTATATGGTAAAGGCATTTTTACTCATCTGGTTTTGGTCATTTCCATAGAAGTGGAATGCAATAAAATGGTATATCTAAATATATTGTAAACTAGCATTCTATGGGAAATTATGAATCACCACCACCCATATATCTACTTCATAAGTTAAGCAATGGTGGTGTTAAAATTAAGTCACCTTGATGAGCATGCCATGTTGGGGGTGATCAATTAAAAATTAGAAAAGGGGGTGATCAATGAATAAGTTACATTGTAATTTGAACCCCCATTAAAAACTTATTATTTTCCCTACTCATTGAGGGGAGTGTGTGTGCAAAGTTTCAAGTTTCCATTATGAACAGTTAGGGCTGGGCAAAGTCCGGATACATAGATACATATATATAAATGTCAGAACACATGAATAACCTAAACCCAGCAACAGTGTTTAAACCAGTCTGTTGTGGGTAGCAATGATTAATATAGTTGTATCAAGGATGAAGTTGTAATAAATTGTAATAATTATGTCTCAGAATCATGTAACAGTAATTCTAATGAAACAATAATTTACCCCACTTCAAATTCATTATCAGAATCAGGAATTGCCTGCAAGGCCTCCTGAGCATTCATAAGTCTACGCCTGGTTGTCATGGTATCAAAATTTGATCATATTGCTAATTTCAAAGCACAATACCATGGAAGCTGTCATGTTGCTGATTCAATACAGCCAAGTGGTATAATTAGATTTGGTTACAAACAAATGCACATAGTCAGATCTGGCCACCATTTGGAAAGGGTTAAAGCCAGTGCATTTTATGTGACATATCCAAATTAGCATATTCGCCTCCAAACTTTTCATTGACACCTTAAAGTGTCAAGATTACAACTCCTAAAATTATACATAATCATTATGTCACATTTTGGTGCCTGTTAAAAACAGGAAATTGGTCTTTGATAGATAACTCAGCCAAATTCTATACTACCACATGTTTTCCAAATCCCTAAATGATTAGAAATGTGGCACATGACTTAAATATTTGACACGTCTGAGTCACTCACATATGGGACAACTGCAGAGGTCAACCATTCTGGGAGAACGTTCCAGTTGTACTGAACTTTTAATTCTAAATTTATAGTCAGTATAAAAAAAGATACGATAGAAGGGTTTTCTGGCCAATATTTCAAATTTCTTAGTTATAAATCTTCTAACCACTGAGCTATACCCATAAGACTATCATACTCTATAAGATTAATTACAACAAAAAAGTCATTATTTGTGGGGAAAAGCATCTTTGTTATTGAAAAACAAACCAAGGCAGTAAATTGATATATATTGATATAAATTACCTTAAAATATGAATTATTGGTATTCTACAATTTTGAGAATCCATTATCATTCCAATTTTCTGAAAGTTGAACTTTTCCTTTGTGTTGCTTATGTTGTTAGCACAACATTTCAGCCTTCTCTGGTATACAATCCATAAGAATCTGGAACTTGTTACCAACAGACTACTATATCATTTCATAAATATAAGATCGTTTGCTGCTTTTTCTTTTAAACCTTCAAACAATTCAATAAAATTTGTGACAATAATTCTATTTCTAACATCAGCTTGGCATCAGCCAGGAGAAGGAAACTCCTGTCAAACCTATGAACTAAGGACACTGCTGCTATCCGTGCCACTATGGTGGACCATAGTATGCACACCCAAGGTTTAATGGGTGGGGTCGGTCGCATGCACGTTGCACTTCACCTTAAAACTCCATTGCGCAGACTACAGATTTTTCGCATTCAGGCCCTGCCGACTTAGGTCCTGAATAAAGACATGAAAAACCCGTCCCAAATCTCTGTTCGCGGAGCCAAGTCATTCATATCATTTCATAAATATAAGATCAGTTGCTGCTTTTTCTTTTAAACCTTCAAATAATTCAATAAAATTTGTGATAATAATTTTATTGAATTGTTTGAAGGTTTAAAAGAAAAAGCAGCAACTGATCTTATATTTATGAAATGTTGCTAATTTATGCTAGAAATTAGCAACATTTTGAACAACTTCCCACTTAATAAATAAGCTTTTAAAAACCAACTTTCTTGCAAGCTAGCATGGAAACCTAGGATTTTACAGCAGTAAATATTTCAATATAAGCAATAAAAGTGGGATTGGTTTAACATAAGAAAATGTTTTGCTTAATTTTCAAGTATATTGTTAATGTCTACAGAAAGGCCAGGAAAGTTTCTCATTTATATTTGTAATTTTTGTGAAAATATGATAGTGGTTTCATAATCGATAAGCAGCAAATTCTATGCTATCATTCAAGAATGAAATTAAAGTTATTGATTTGAGTTGAAATTCTAATTCTAGAATTAAAGTCAGTGAAAAAAAGAAAAATCTCAGTACCTTAAAATAAATAATTCACACTCCTTATTAAAGGAAAAGCAATCAGATACTTTTGTTTTCCAACATTCTTTTCTTAATTTCCTTTCTTACTGTCCAAATAATTTTGTTATCGCTATATCAACTTATTTGATAACAATAATTTAATTTTCTTGTTTCTTTCTTTCATTATTAAACTTCATGACTACTTTTTCCGACCCACTCATTGTTTTACAGCTTAATGTGCTTCATTGAATAAATTAATGATTGCTTCTGTATTTTGCTACTTGCTTGTTTGTTTTGTTTCTCATGTCTTTTCTTCAACATACTACTTGAACATTTCCCATTAATTTTATACTGTTATTCTCATAAATAAAACAAAGGCCTGATTTTCTTTTGGGAATCGTTTTTCAGTCTTGTTGCAATGCTTCAATGAGGAAGAATGAATTGATTGCAGTGCTATAAACCTTTTTCACTCTTTTAGGATGAGTTTACTGCTTCATAGATAGATAGATAGATAGATATAAAAGTATGTATGTGTAATGAATAAGAGACAAGAGATTTGCTTGTGGAAAGCTTCATTCAATTTACACGTACTTACTCATACATGGAGTCTGAAGTACCTTTCTTTATATAGTAGTAGGAGAGTTCTAATAAGGGGAAGTAATCACTTCCGTTTCCTTTGGTAACAAAAGGGAGATATTTCTCATTACTTTATTACTACAGTATACAAGTATTTATTTATTAAGCTTTGCTTAGTCTGCAACAAGGTCACAAAAGCAAACTATTCAGTGTGGATCCAACTTATTAGCAATGCCTAAATAAGTTTGATTGCTAAAATCCATGTTATACCAAGCACACTGTGTGTGTGCGTGCGTGTGTGCATGAGTGTTTCAACCTAATAATGTGGAGATGACAGTGAGAATAAACTCTCAAAATAGACAGAAATAGCAGAAATAAAGAATAAAGTAAATTAAGATTAAGTAAATTAACATATTTTCATTCTTTTAATTCATTTACTCTATATTGAGT
>VCCN01003571.1:2327898-2349107 GCA_006491835.1 Architeuthis dux | reverse complement strand
GAACTTTGATCTCAGGATGAATCCTGAGCTCGCTGGACTAGGATCATGGGACGAATCCAGGGCAGCGTTTTTCAGAACTTGCCAGCAACAGGATGAATCCTGTGATGAATAGCAAAAGAAAAGAAGAGGAATATTTTTCAGCAATACTTTCTCTTCTTGAAACTCTGAGAAAATAATGATGATAGTGTTTTTGTTAAGTGTATTTGTAAATGAATGAGTTATTATTTGAATCTTTAACACTATTTTGTTATATTATTATAATATATGATTTACTTCACATTCTATTTTAGAAATACAAAGATGAAATCCTCTCACATTCTTCTAATTAATATTACTAGTATATAATTTACTATTGTTAGGAGCAAGGTACCCATAGTATTTGTCTATAGATACATTACTTGCACTTAATTTTTAAGTTAGTTTTTCATTTGTGCAATAAGTTATCTATTCAATATAAGGTGTAAAAATTAAAATTGTGGAGAACATTTTTGAATTTTAAAAATTTGAATAATTTTTTTAGATTAGTTTGTTTAATCGATCCTTCAGACACAAATGTTTAAGTAGGAAAAATGATTTGTAATTGTGTTAATTCTTGTACTTCTTGATTGTAGATTGTAGACAGTTGGAACTGCTATTTATTATTTCAGACAACAATTAAAATGTCACTGTAGTGGTTTAATTTGTAAAATAATTCATTTTGTTCTAAATTAGTTCAAAGGTATATTTTAAATCTAATGAAGAACAATTCTTTTGAGCTTTTTAAAAAATCTGTTCAATATTTTATTGCTTGAACGATAATGAATACAACATAGTTTTATGATAGTTTAGAATTCATAGTGTAATTAAAAACTTGATTGCATAATATTCTTGAGACTTAGAAAATTATTTTCTCTTCAAAATTCCCCAAATTAGACCTGAGTTTGTGTAAATAACAAGACAAAACCTGTTTCTTTTTACTTGAGAGCGAGTAATATTCAACTTTTTTGGCAATGTCCCAAAATGAATTGTGCAAAAAGATAACAGAAAATGATCAATAATTTGATAACAGAGTTGGTACCTTATTGTTTTAAAGGATAGGGAGAACCTCCTATAAGAAGTGTTTAAGTATTGATAGAAACATGTATATTTCCATAACTTTTGTGTGTATACATATGTGTGTATACATATGTGTGTATACATATGTCTATATCTATGTGAACACATGCATGCAGCAAAAATAAATTTATACTTATACATTTCTGCTCTATACTCAGCCTTTTTTTTTTGTTATTCACTAAGCGTTACTAATACCACTAAATAATTTCTTTTTGAAATTTCTGACATAGCACTTTTATATTCCTTAATACCATTCCATTCCTTTTAAGGTAACAGAAATTTATGCAGACACACTCATATATATCTATATATTTCAACAGTTTCATTATGAGACACCCTCTATTGAGCACGTTTGGCACTGCCTATCTCCTCTTCAAGTATCATACAACAGAATGAAGAGAAGAATCCATTGCCTAATTGTGCATTTGTTGATTAATTGATAACTGTATATAGGTATATCCCACTTTTTGAAAGTTTGCTTTACGGTATTTCTTGGCTTTCATGAAAAAAATGGCGAAAAGTATAAAAAGCGTTCAGCATTTCTTTTGCAGCAAGCCATTATAGAAGCAGCATACACCCTCTTCTTCTCTGTCCTATGCAACAGTCACCAATACCTCCAACCACCCAACCACAGATGATTAGGCTTAACATACCATCATCATCATTTTGGGGTCTAGGAATGCTCAAAAAATTTTCCCATATAAATTAATGGTAATTGTTTCTTTGCTTTATGCCATTTCCGCTTACACAAGGTTTTTATAGGAACACTCTACTTTTGGATAGTGGGGTAAACCTGTAATTAATTTAGGTAAAGCTTCCACATTTATCAGCAAGAGAAAAAATGTTGAGTCATAAAGCGAATTGTGTTCCTTGCTACTTGCTCTTTTTATTAATATTATTGACTGGGTCTCTTTTGAAATCATTCAGATCAACAAGTGGACATTCTTTAGAAAACATTTTTCTATTTATAAAATACATTGTAGGCTGAAAATATTAACCCATATTAGAAAACAGAATAAAAAAGATATTAATAAAAATTCCACAAATGCCAGAAAGAAAGTTTGGTTAAAGTCTGAAATCAGTTTATCTGCACACAATGACCAATCATATCAATAGCCTTCATTGAATTCACATTTAGCTTTACTTGGTCCTAAGTTCATATCAATAAATATCAAATGTTTGATGTTAGTTATTTAATTATCTTGTAATCTTTTATATTCTTCAGTTTTTTATGTCATAAAATACCAAATAATGGTATATATTTATTTAACTCTTAAATTCATAAACTGTTAATTGACATTGAAACTCTTCAATGAATAGCATAAAAAATAGTTAATTGAATAAAAACATTTAAAAATTCACCAAATGGTCAAAGAAAGATAATTTTAATAAGAAGTTATTTCCATTGAAATTGACATTCTATTTTTTTGTATGAATTTAAGAGTTAAAATATCTTCTCAGCTTTGCATGTATGTGATATGTGTACCAATTGAGTAAGACGTAACAGTTCACATTTCCCCAGCTTTCTGAAAGTCGAGCATTCCTATGTAACCTTTCATAAGCCAAAATTACATAAAGCAAGGAAGCAATTACCATTAGTTTATATGGGGAAGAAATAACACTGCATTTTTGCGTGCATCATCATAGACATTCAATAATATGGTGAAGGTAACTCATGGTTGTATACTGAGTGAAGAAATGGGGAACAAGTTCTAATGCAGAGGATGTGGTTTTGGATGATTGATATGTTTAAATCTAAGGTCATTTCCAGGTCAGTTTTCAGACATAAGTCTGCAAATAAGAAGGAATCACGTCTCTATGCATATGTGAGTACATTATACCAACCCACAAGTGATTCCATTTCATCTGTTAAATCTTGGTTTTCCTTCCGAAAAACCTGCTTTTTTATTTCCTGGCTTCTACAGACTTGCCTAAAGTATTGATTGACATCCATTCTTTTCAAATAATCAGGTCTTATAAAATATCCCATTATGTTTTTATGGTCGAGCCAAATTGCTTTAGCCCAGCTACAATCAACTCTTTCATCTCAGAGAAACAATTTATGATTATCTTAATAAAGATTTCCTGATATGTCTGCCATTAGAAGCCTAGTTTTGATTGTTTAACTATAAATATATGTATTCCCTTTTAATGTGCAGGCGGTCTAATGGTTAGCAACATTGAGAATGGAATCAGCAAGCCGAGTTCAAACTCCTGCTGAGAGAGTTTGCATTCACTATTGTCCTTGGGAAAGACATGAATCTATCTATGGGTAAATAGCAGCGCAGACTGAGCTTTCTAGAAAGGGTTGACAATCAGTCTAGGAGACAGACAACGCTGATTTCAAACCAGAGGGTGGAGCCCCCTTAATGGCCACAACACATTGTTGAGCACAAAGAACATGGCATGACACACAGAGCATAATGGTCATCTACTACATCCTGGTCTGTCTTGCTGCTGCACCTAGGCAGACAGGGACGAGAGAGTGAGGCTGGCGATGAACTGTTCCTCACTATAAACCAAATCAAGCACGAGTCATGATGTCAGACTCTGTAGTGTACCACAGCTGCAACACCATTCAGAACAGAAGCTACAACTACTCATAAATAAGAATTATTATAGATATAAATTATACAAACAGAAAATGAACAAAAATAAATACACAAGATTTGATTCTTTTTTTACTTACTAGAACTGAGTTTCCTCAATACTTCTCCCCTCGCCTCTTCAAGGAAATCCATGGTCCCTGTCCTTTCAAGTCCACTCACAATGTAGTGATAATATTTCCCTGACCTGCATAAAAGAAAAATGGAAAATTTTAAATGTAATAATCTACCAATTTCTTCGATGAAGCATTTTCATTAATCTTTGACAAGTATTTTTTTCCTCTCATTTCTGTTCTTTTTCATGACCATTCTTAGACAGTTATGATTTATTTGAGCAACGCTAACTGGTGAGAGTCTTTTTGGTCAAACAGTTAATGGTAACGTCACATTAAGACAGGCTACCAAGGATGACAGATGTGTGTTCATATTTCACTCAAAGCTTATTTTTTATTTTCAATCCATTAATAATAATAATTACTATTACATCTCTTACTAAAAGTGTAAACAAGCACCAACAATAAGATGAAAGAAAAACTAGTCAAAAATTAATTATAATGAAAATACTTCATCCACAAAATTTTGCCAACTTGATGCTATTACATCTATTTCTATTAGGTGTAAAAAGCACCGAAAATAAAATGAAAGAAAAACTAGTTGAAAATTAATTATGATAAAAATGGTCCATCTAAGAAAATTGGACAACTTAAGACCATTAAGTCCATTAGTACTATGTGTAACTAAGCAACACAAGATGAAAGAAATATTAGTAAAAAATTAGAAATGATGACAATGTTTGATCTAAGAACTTTGGACAGCTTAAGACTATTATGTCTATTACTACTACTAGGTGTAAACAAGCAACAAAAATAAGATGAAAGAAAAACTAGTCAAAAATTAATAAAAGTAGCAATGCTTCATCTAAGAAATTTGAACAACTTACAATTTGATTTGTTTACAATATGAAACATTTTATGTACATTTCAAAATTTGAATTTATTTTCAATTTTTGTTAATTTTATGATCATGCTCTATGCTAAAACAGTTGATACTAAGGTACTTATCTCAAACAGGTCTGGTTAGTCACTCAATAGGAACTGTCACATGACCAATGTATTTTGGCAGCATGCCATGTTGGGGATGATCAATTAAAAAATTGGGAAAAGGGGTGAGATCTCTGGCCTTTTGTTGGGCAGTGGTCACTAAAAAAGTCTGAATTTTCAATAAGCAAGTGGGACACAAACTAAGGGATCAATTTAGCATAAACTTACATTGAAAATTGCCCCCCCCCCCTCCTAAAACCTCTTTTGGGGAGAATTTTTAAAAATAAAAAAGTTTTTCTAGACATAATATTGTTTAAATTTTCAGCCTTCTAGCTCCATTGGTACAGCCTGTATGTGTGATATATACATGCATAACCAGTCAGCCAGACCAACTTGAAAACTGAAGAAACCTATGTTGACAGTTTAGGTGACAATTTTGGCGGATGGCTTCTAATAGGAAATAAGAGATCTAAGATATTTTAAGACTATTACATCTAATATTACAAGTGTAATAAAAAGCAACATGGATCTTCATGATCGAATTTGATTTATCCAAAGGATTGATGGTTGGATAGAATTACAAATATAAATATTTTGCAATTGCAGACATGACTCAGATGTACAAATGGCAACAAAATTCAGATCTGATGCTATGGAGATGATGAAAAAAATACTAGTCAAATTTATAATGATGAGGATTTTAAGTGTTCCAAACACATAACCAAAATCTATTTCTATTGAGGAGATAGATTGTAAGGAGATGCAAAAAAACTGATTTGGGAGGAAAAAAATAATGGAAGCAATTGATAAGTTCAGCTTATTCCAGTACATTGGTAATTGAAATTGCTAATCTCCCTCAAGAAACAGCTTGTCTGCATGAAGGAATGTATAGGTCATGGGTTGAAAAACATTACTCTTAACAACCAAATTTGATCCATAGTAAGAAATGTTCTAAATGTGAAGTATACACTCATCTTAATATGAAATTGAAGTCCATCATATTTCTATAAGAAATATCCTCTATCTTGTGAAAGAAATAGATATATTAAAGTTTCATGTTTTAACAAAGCATTCTTTTTTAAGCTATAGTTGAAATACAATTAAACAAGTCTCTTGTTAAAAAGGAAATGTAAATAGATAACAAACAATAAGTATATCTTTTTCCGATTATAACTATTAATCTTTATGCAAAAGTACATAACTTAATCTTTATTATTATTGAATGAAGTATTGTAACATAACACTTTTTATTAAATTTGACTAGTTTTTACCTTCAACCTAATTTATAATATATATTTTTAATATAAAAACAACTAAAATTAGGATGAAGGTAAAAACTAGTCAAATTTAATAAAAAGTGGTAAAGTACATAACTTCTTCAATATAATACCCTTACAGAACTATTCACCAAAAATTAAACTATTTTGGTATTTTATAAGTATGAAAAATAAGTCGATATATGAATCTTAATGGTTTTTTGTCTTTAAGCCGTCACAGGCCGGAGGAGTTTTTCCCTGCAAAACCCCACCTTCTAATCTGTAAATTAATTACTAACTTAACTAGCTTGGCTTGTAAAATCAAACAGGAGTAGATTTTCTTATCTTGCTACATTGTAATAATATAACAATATGAATTTTAATAATTGACTGCTCTACTGCTAGGCAATAGTTAAAATCACACCAAGCTATCAGCATAGAGAGGGATGAATTAACAGCTTTACTAGATGAACCATACCAATGTATTCATGAAATGAGAATGATGATAATTGGGGTGGTTTGTGGTGCTCCCTCAGTTGAATTAACACAAATAAAACAATTTTGGATGTCATTGTGCAGAACACAGTTTTAGATGAATGAAATGAGACTCCCCATAGGCAGGTAATCAATCATATAATATATTTATTAGGTATGATCAATTGCTCTCATTCAATGATAGAAATAAGAAAGGCAACCAGCAATGATTTAAGTGTGATTCCCTTGACATTAAATAGCTATCCATAATACTTTGATGTTGATAATGTCCAGCTACTCAGCATGAACTATGAGTAAATTATTAAGAAAAATAAGACTAAAGAAAGACTAGCATTCCAAGGGAAATTATGAATCACTGCCACCTATATATGCTTCTTTTTACCTTGTGATCAATAAAAGGTCCAAGTTTTCAAAAAAAAACAAGTAAGAATGCTGCCGGACACAAACTAAGGGATCAATTTAGCATAAACTTACATTGCAAATTGAATTTTCCCTACTCATTGAAGGGAGTGTGTGTGCAAAATTTCAAGTTTCTACTATGAATGGTTAGGGTTGGGCGAAGTCCGGATACATAGATACATATAAATGTCAGAACACATGAATAACCTAAACCCAGCAATAAACCAGTGTTGTGGGTAACAGTGATTAAAAGATGAATCAAAAATTAATAATAATAACAATGCTTCATCTTAGAAATTCAGACGACTTAAGACTATTATGTCTACTACTACTACTAGGAGTAAACAAGCACCAAAAATAAGATGAAAAAAAGCTGAGTCAAAAATTAATAATAATGACAATGCTTCATCTAAGAAATTCAGAAAATTAAGATTATCCTGTTTACTACTACTAGGGGTAACAAGCACCAACAATGATTTAAGCGTGATTCCCTTGGCATCGAATAGCTATCTATAATACTTTGATGTTGATAATGTCCAGTTACTCAGCTTAGTTTGAACTATTAGTAAATTATTAAGAAAAATAACACTAAAGAAAGAAAAGTCAAAAACTAATGATAATGACAAAGCTTCATCAAATAAATTCAGATAACTTAAGACTATTACATCTAGTACTACTAGGTGTAAACAAGTACCAAAAATAAGATGGAAAAAAAAGACAAGACAAAAATTGATAATAATGACAATGATTCATCAAGTCAAAAACATGGTTTCAGCTGAATGCAATGAGACTCCCCATGGGCAGATAATCAATCATATCTTATATAGTATGACCAGTTGCTGTCATCCTGTGATAGTGACATGAAAGCCAACCAGCAATGATTTAATTGTGATTCCCTCTGCATCAAATAGCTATCCATAAAACTTTGATGTTGATAATGTCTCACTACTCAGTATGAATAATTTTTAGTGGCTGTAAGACTGCACATTTCTTGCTTTCTCAAATAGGAGATGCCAAAAACACTATTTTAAAAAAACAGCTTATTGGGACTTGCTGATAATATGCCTAAACAGCACTGGCCTTTGAATCAGACATTCCACTGAAAAGCTATCAATCATTAAACTTACCAAATATGGAATGAATCTCAAATTATCAGGCCTGCTCTACCACTGAATGATATTTAAGCCTTAACATACTGTAATTATTTGTGTATAATATGCACTTTATTTCCAGTTTTTTAAGCCTAAAAGTTAGGGGTGCATATTATACATAAGAACTAAATGTTACCTTTTTTTTCCTAGCCAGATGGATGGCCATATTCGGGATGGCATGTCCAAAAATAAGTTATATCTATGGTCCAAGCTAACTAATTAGTAACAAAGAGTTTAAATCACTAACCAAACACTGGATGTGTTTAAAATGTTTTATTCACATTGATATTAAGCACATTTTAGTCTGCTTCACAGCTGTCCGTGTCAAAAATAGACGTCATGACAGTTTCATCTATATTGTCAGCTTAATAGATGTCTTCATCATCTTCGATGTCGTCATCATCCAAAGAGTCATCTTGTCCTTGTTCCTCAAAAAGGTTGTCGTCCATCTTATTTTTGGTACTTAAGTTATCTGAATTTCTTTGATGAAGCTTTGTCATTATCATTAATTTTTTACTTTTCTTTCTTTAGTGTTATTTTTCTTAATAATTTACTAATATTTCAAGCATTTTTTAAAGATGGTTTCAGGGATTTCAGTTTACACAGCTACACAGAAATAGCCACTAGCCACTGGAATGTATGTTTGTTTCTCTTAGTGTGAGCTTATTTTCACTGGTAGATTGTTGTAGTTTTGTGTGAACATGGCCGTGTGTTTGCTCTAAATACTGTGTGAATTTTGTGTTTCAGAACATAATGTAAATTATATAAATTCTTATTTTTATTCGATACAAACCAAGTAAAAAGTTGGACATAGGTTAAATTTAACTGCTACAAATTCTGAAAAGTCAGTGCATATTATACACGAGAGATGTTTTTTTTTCTAGGATTTCATAGTCCATAGTTAGGGGTGTGTATTATACACAAGTGTGTATTTTACACAAATAATTATTGTATGTATTGTATGATGCATTACGAATAGTAAAATTTAATAAAATATCAATACAGACTACAACAAATTTAGAATCAATTAAAGAACTAGAATGCATTCAGAGAGTGCATACCTCTACCAATGCCATACACTAACTAAAAACTGAATGAAAATCAGTTCATATATAGCTAGGAAAAATAACAGTTTTTTGATTTTCCATATTTTGGACTATTGTTTACCTCTTCTTAATATATGATAAATATCTCTCAATCGAAAACAAATTCCTGGATCCGCCCCCAAATTTAATCAATTCTTCCTTAGCCCTTGGCCCATCATTCCACAAAATGTTATTGAAAGTAATTTTGGAGACATTGTGTGGACAAACAGACGAACATGAGTGAATACATATAAATATATGATAAAAAATGAAAAAATATCCCTCAATTAAAAAAGATTCCTAAATCTCCCCCATAATTTAATCAATTCTTCCGTAGCCATGTCCCACCCTCCTACAAAATTTCATTGAAATTCATTAAGAAATTTTAGAGATATTGCATGGACAAACAGACAGACATGAGTGAATACATATACCTCTTCAAATTTCATTGACAGAGGTTTTTAAATAAAGCAATGGCATTTTAGTTAAATCTATAGGGAGAATGGACTTTGCATCATTGGTTGAGATTCTGAAACTAATTAGCTTTCTTTTGAAATCATTTTCAAGTTCTGCTCTTTAATATGTTCATTGTTGCATGCAGACTTGAAGACTGCTTTAGACTTCTCAAACAGTATCTGCCATTGAACCTTGCAAACCACCCAAGAATTTGAAGGAGATTGTCAGAACACTTAAGCATCTTGTCTAGACATTTTTATCTGAGAATTAGATGCAGTGGACTCATATTTCTATAGGAATTCTCTCCACAACTAGACTGCCAGCTCTTAAAAGTCCCAAATAATAAAAGAAAACAACAGAGAATGTGGTCAGTCTTGTACAAGATATTCTTATTCCACGTGGACAAAAAACCAAGTTTGTATCTGCAAAATCATCATTATTTTAGTCAAATAAGCACAGTAACCATTAATTGCATTATTCAAGTAATAACTTACGGGTGTTGACAACTTAGATATTGTCATTACTCTTGCATATGTTTCTGCAATTAAAATATATAATTTTCTTAAAGTGATTTATTACCTATGGAATCTATTTATATTAAACGTCCTTGAGTAAGGGTCGGCCGAAAAAAAAAACCTGTAATATCTCTCCAGACAGCTG
The DNA here is from genome assembly GCA_006491835.1 of Architeuthis dux. Lineage (NCBI taxonomy): Eukaryota > Metazoa > Mollusca > Cephalopoda > Oegopsida > Architeuthidae > Architeuthis > Architeuthis dux. The sequence goes on along the minus strand of VCCN01003571.1, from coordinate 2,338,864 downwards.
GGGAATACAGGCTGAGGATCGCAATGCCTGACGACAGACTATCTGCATGGGGATTACAGATGAGAGTGGTGGTCGGCTTGCAGCAGAGAGGAGGGATCAAAGGAAACATGCTACAGCAACCCTCGCAACCCAGACGTCTCTGTACATCAGCACCAAGTGCAACAGGGACTGCCACTCTCAAATTGGACTGTACAGCCACACCAGGCGGTGCCTGGACCCAAGCTTCTGACTGCACTCTGGGGGCGCATCGGTTATGGTCTCCCGAGACTAAGCCACCAATGAATGCCAATGAATATTTATATTAACTATAATAACATACAAAGGCAAATGAAACTAATGTATCTGTTATTATCATTATTGATTACTTTTGCTATCTGTCCATATTCCTGTGGTCTAATATTACTATAATTTAGTTTTCAGCATTCAGACTTAGATACCAAAATGAAAATACAGTTGTATGGCAACCTTATTATTTTTGATTGTGCTTACACAATTCACAACAAAGATGTATAAATATACTGTTCCTCTACTCTTGTGGATTGAATAAAGGATTTGGTTGGAACTTCCTAGAAGGTTACGGAACATGACAAACACCAGAAGAAGGCTGGGGAGATCAAACATTATACAGAAATTTCCGATCAAAATTCAGCTACTATGTGTCAGGCTGCAGACTTACTATATAAATATTAATATACAGGTCTGGTTAGTCACTCACTAGAAAACAACATCTTTGGGCAGCATGTCGTGTTGTGGATGATCAATAAAAAAAATTGGAAAAAAAAGGTGTGATCAATGAATAAATTACTTCACTCGCCTTTTGTTGGGTGGTGATCACTAAAAAGTCTGAATTTTTAAGAAAAACAAGCATGAATACGGGACCAATTTAGCATAAACTGCCATTGTAAATTGAACCCCCCACCACCACTAAAAACCTATTTTGATGGGGAATTTTCAGAAAACAAAACAAAATGTTCTAGACATGATAAGGAGTAAATGTTTGAATTTTCAGCCCTCTAGCTCCATTGGTGCAGCATGTACACGTGATACATACACACATAGATAATCAGCAAGCCAGTCAACTAGACTCACTTGAAAACTGAAGAAACCTATGTTGACAGTTTTGGTTGACGGTTTCTAATATTAATATATATTTAACCCAATACATATGAATACACTGAATGATGGATGACTTGATGATTCAACAAAAACTATTCAAAGCAATGAGAAAACCATCCCAGATATTTGTAATATAGTTCTATAAAAATCTCATAAAAATTGTATCCTATAAATGACTTGGGATCAAATAAAACCAGTGAAAGAATGTTTACACAAAGCCTTTCTTTCTGCAACATCATGGCAATAAACAACTAATTCTGTTAATAGAAACTGTCAACCAAAACTGTCACCAAAACTGTCAACATAGGTTTTTTCAGTTTTTAATTGGGTCTGTCTGGTTGGCTGGCTATCTATGTATCATGTGTACAGGCTGCACTGATAGTGCTAGAGAGCTGGAAATTTTAACATTATGTCTCCTTATTATGTCTAGAATAACTCCTTGTTATGTCTAGAATATTTCTATAATAACTCATTATTATGTCTAGAATATGTCTAGAATAACTCCTTATTATGTCTAGAATAAACGTTTTTTTTGTTTTTTGAAAATTCCCCTACCCCTAAATAGGTTTTTAGTGGGTGGTTCAATTTGCAATGTAAGTCTGTATCCGGCTGCTTTCACGCTTGTTTTTTGAAAATTCAGACTTTTTTAATGATCACTGCCCAGAGAAGTAACTCATTCATTGAATACCCCTTTTCCCAACTGTTTAATTGATCACCCCAACACAGCATGCTGCCAAAAGATGTTGGTCATGTGACAGTTTCTATTGAGTGACTAACCAAATCTGTATAATTAATTTCCAATCAGGGGGTGGGGGGACAGGAATACAGGGAAATAAAACTAATAGGTTCCTTTATTAGTGGTTGCTGATATATTTTAGGCACTGAAGGCAACACCATTTTCACAACAATAATTACTGAGTCCATTCATAACATTTTCTCTTCTCTCCTTTCAACAACAAATCCTGTTTTTTTTATTGTTTTATAAGCAGATATTTTGTTAATATCAAAAGGGATATATGCTTCACTAAGCAATCCAATAGTCTATCCACAGATAAGCTTGAGATGTGTGAATCCCATCACATGCTCACTGAGGCATGTTGTAAGCAAATATTCAGAGAACATATTGGATTCTCAAGGATGTTGGCTTTTTGTACTGTTAATTAATAGATTTTTGGTTACTCAACCATGTACAACCTTTTATGTATCTACACAGAGGAAATGATGATATATGCTTGTTACTTGGACTAATAAACCACATAAAATTTCTAGTAGAAAAAAAATGTAATAATAATAATATTGATATATATCATGTATTAAAGATAAAATTGTTCGAATTAAGTGCATTAACAAGGAAGGGGATTATGTTGAAAGATATTTGTTGTGTAAAATGAATGCTTTTTTTCATCATTAAGCTACAGACTTATTGATGTACCCATGTAAATATAACAGAGTATCCATCAAGCAACACCCATTTTCTGTACTCACATACTAGTTTGTGTCTGTTGAATATCAATAGAAATATAATAATGCTAGACCTTGACAAAGATGAAAAATGTTACAAACTATGTTTTGGTCCGATAATAAAAGTCAAATATAAGATCAGTTTTCATTGTTTAACAAAATGTTCCTTTTTCTTTTTAATGATTATGTAACACACTGACAAAACACACATATATGTGTGCATATTCATGTGATGCAATATTGTCATACTGTGATCCATTATAAATGGTGTCAAGTCTATTAGAACTAGTAATGAACCATTGGTTGAAAATAGTGGAATAGAAGGTAAAGTTATGCGATGAAAATGTCAAGTTCAGCAAGTACTCTAATGTGCGAGAGTTCTCAAATACCTTTTTGTACCATTTTAGAAATACTGCTTTCAAAGTGCAATCCAATGACCTCCTGTGGATTTCAGTAATAGAGTTTTTTTTTCCATCATTCATATTGTTGGCAGCCGTGGGTGTGGGTCACAGATTTGACCCCCACATGTGTTCAAAAATCATAAACAGGATACTGACTAAACCCTGACTGCAGAAGGCAGGCTGGAAAATCAGCGTGGGCGTTTGAACCCGATAAAAGCAACACAGAGGCCCTCAGAAAGGCAGAGAGACACAGAGCGCCCTCGGAAGCCAAGGAGAGACAGACCGCCTAGGCTGGGGGAAGACACAAGGCCAGTTTCCCTGTTGGGAACAGTCTGTCAGCTCTCATTATCTCTCTCCCACTCTTCATTCTCCGCCACGGCACAATGTATTTGAGGCAAATAAAAATATATCATCATATTTTTATAAACCAAGTTTCGAGTCTTCCTTTTTCAGAATTTTCCTCTGCGGACCAAGATGGATATACAACAGTATAATCTATATACATCTTAGGATCTGAGGAACTATACAAAGGTGCAGAGTGATGTAATGGTTAACACCCCAGAAAAAGGAATCGGTAGACAGAGTTTGAGTTTAGGCCAGTGCTAATTACATTCACTTTGCACTAATGCCCTTGGGAAAGGCATGAATCTACTTCTACTCCCACCTATGGGTAAATAACAAGGCAGTTGGAGCCCTGTGAGGCAGTCCATCAAAGAGAGGGTTATACAGACAGAAAAACCTACAGCTTGGCAGTCACCATAGCTGGTCCCAAGCCCGGGTAAAAAGGAGGAGAGTTGAGTCTGGGGCTAGCAACTCCACTCCATAAAACCTACTTGCTACTGAAACTGTAGCAAAGTAGTTGTGGCCCTATGCTCCTCAAGGAGGCTACAAGAATAAACACCAAAGGATATGTACACATTTCGTACAAGAAATAACCTCAATGGATTGTTTCATTCAGCAATCCAGTTTGAAGAAAACTTTCCTTAAGAACAAATCATGATATTCCTGCAATGATTATTTTATTTGTTCAACTTGATCAACCTATACAGAGGCTGCATCTATAGATGATTGAAGAAAACTTTTCCTAAGAACAAATCATGATATTCCTGCAATGATTATTTTACTTGTTCAACTTCATCAACCTATACAAGGCTGCATTTATAGATGATTGAGCTCACACAAAATGGCCTGAAGAGACACAAAAAAGCTTTGAAAAGCTGAATAGCTAATATTCTTACTATAAACGATAATACTCTCTTTCTGTGTGTGTGTGTGTGTGTGTGTGTGTAAGGGAAACAAATTGATCATTATTGATATTTTCACTTCTGTGGTAATTCTTTGTACACCAACATTTTAGCTTTTACTCACTTTAAACCATTTCAAAGATTTCAGAACAAAAAGTGATTAGAAGCCATTTTGAAGTATTGATATCTCAGACTTGAAGGTCATGCAATTTTCTAATAAAGAGACAACAAAAACTTACAATACTCTTTTATCATTTTTGTTAAAGTAGAAAATCAATTGACTGGGAGAAGTTCTCAAATCAGCAGACTGGACAGGAAAGTTGGCACAAAGATCATTAAAGATTGCCAGCAAATCCATTTAAGCACGTCCACACAACTTAACAACAAGCATCCAGACATCACATGACATTCACTGACCAATCATATGAATGAATCACCATTAATAGGTGAACTAACAGAGAAAGCAAATTATCACTGTATACATATCAATGCAGATTTCTCCATTTTGTAATTTATCTGAAATAATATCTTTGCCGTTGTTATCTTTATAGCATTATCCATTATCAACTGTAAAAAGATATAGGATCTTGAGTAGAATGCAATATTTCTGTCGCCTTCCAGAGAACAAATGATTAAAGAAAACAAAAAGCTAAATAAAATAATTAAAATGTGATAGGGATGTTAGTCTGAAAAAATTCTAAATTTCATTTAAATATGTCACAATAATTCTGAATTTCATTGTTTTGTTTGATGTGTCCTGGGGAAGTGGAGATGGTGGTTGCATTATTGTGTCCGTTAGTTTTTATTCTCCTTTGTGAGCAATTTATTATAATCCACGTCCAGCTTGCTAGGCCCATCGAAGCTTCACCAGAGCCCTGTTAACCATACATTATGGAAACACGTTTCCTACTCTGTCCATTGCCAGCCTCTTATGACACTAAATGAGGAATTGGACTTTCCCAGTTTGATCTATGGTTGTCCATCTCCTAGATTGGTTACCAAAAAAGGCTGAATATCCCAGTTTGCCCTGCTATTTACCCATAGCTGGGGGGGAATAGATGGATTCAGGCCTTTCCCAAGGGCATTATTGTGAATTGAATGCAGACTGCCTCAGGCAGAGTTTGAACACGGTTTGCCAATTCCATTTTACATGCTGCTTACTGTTAGGCCACTTGCACCTCCTTTTATTGTTTGTTTGACTATCAATACTTGTTTTTGTTCACACATATAAAAGAACAAAAAAGATTACTTGTTTCTTTAGTATAGAGACAGTTTTTGTGACATGAGAAAGTGTAGCATGATGCACTACCAAGGTGTACAGCAAGGTGTGTTTTTGGTCGATGCATAACTGTTGCATCCACAAGTCGCGGCCTCAATTCTAAACTTGTCAGCGGGTCGGGTGTATTATTGCCTGTGTGTCATCTACATGTGTGTGCAGATGCATCCTTGATGAGAAGTCATTGTGTTTCAGACGAATCGATGGGAATTGGAAAAGGCAGCTGGAAGTGAATCTCTGAAAGGGGAAACTGGTTGCACTCTTGATAGGAAAAAGAACGAAGTCTGATTTTAAAATAAATGGATTGGCTTTTCCAACATCTCCAGAGATGGGACAATGAGTTTCATTTGCAGTGCGTACAAAATCAAACGACCAGGCAAAATTAGATTCTTAGCCAACTAAGCCCCTTATGGGCCGATCCGCTGTCAAGACTGGTCTGCTCTCGTCTTTGCTCGGCTAAGGTTACTACTACTATCAAACTGGTTTTAAGGAAGGCTCTTTTCCCCAAAGATCATCACTGTCTCACCGAACCAACTGTCGCATGGCTGGAGAGCTATCAGTGTAAATTAACACATGTCTGTCCCTACCACTTGAGAACAATTGCTTCACCCTGAAAGATTTGTGATTCGGTACAAAACATCTATCATTCTCAAGTGGGCATCAGCAGTTTCCTGGGTAATTAGTTTGACAATCAACAGGCCCTTCTTTGGCCATCCTGTGCCATCGCACTAGCCAAGTCTCGGTCACCCAGTATACACTTTATGGACAGACACACACACATACGTCTGTTGTTACTTCTTATAGTAAAACATGAACATGTCGCTTAAATATTTACATGAATAAAAAGCCACCAACTTTTAGAGGACTCCAAATCCCATGGCCGTACACCTTATATTTCCTCTATATTCTAACACAGAAAAATGTACTCTAAGAATCATTTTACAAAAGTCTTATATAGTTTAGATAATAATAATTTCATTATAGATATAGTTATTTTATTTTATACATTTGATTATTAAGGTGCCTGCTGTGGAACAGTGGTCAGCAAGCTAGTCTCACAGACTATTACTATAGTAGTGAGTTCAAAATTCACTATTTGCCCCACACTTGTAGCCTTGTGCCAGTCTAAGCTAATCTTAGTAAATACTTACACATGATTATGTTATATTATTATGTATATACTAATTATATGCTATATATACAATTGATATATATTATTATCATATATACAATTATTATAAATTTTCATGTTCCAAAAATTAGAATGATTTGTCATTCTGAAAATATCTACAAACTTTATGTTGAAGCATACTGTCATGACCTCTGGACAAGCCTGGTTCCACTTATTTTGGCGTCTCCTAAATCAAGCATATCTAAAGATGAGCTATTTCTTCTAAATGCTAACCACACTCTATTCTACTTTTCCTCCCTATCTTCTCAACTACTAACCAGTACTAAAGCCACTAACTAAAGCTAATACTTAAGAAGAAACAGACACAGAACTTAAGAACTTGACTGATCACCTTATGTTTCTACATAGAAAAAAAGGTAGGTTGTCTTTTATATATATTGTTTGACTTTGTGACATGCTTCGAAGCCCAAGTCATCTCACATACATTTCACTATTATTATGTCATCAAAATACAAGTAGGTCATATTAGATTTTTCTGTAGATTAGTTGATATGGCTTTGATACAGATGAATAGCTCTTGATATAGAAAGCAAACACAAAGCTTGAGCATAAACAAAATTCAAGAATTCATTTATACGTCTGTAAGAAGCCTTACTAATTCTTTTTATTTGGCTTTTTGGTGGACAAAATAAACTAAGAAGTTAGAATCCAGAATATTTATGTGGAATGATTGAAAAGTTCACAGTCTAACTAGGAGAAGAGACCCCTATTACTTTTCAATATAGCTCTCTTTGAAGTCTAAATGCTTCTTCCAGTGATGCCACAGTACCTAAATCCTGTTGAAGATATAAAAGATTTCTAACTACAAGAGGAGATGCGGAAGGACTCTTCTGCAGCAGGAATGATGTTTGGTTTTGATGTTTTATGTGAAGTTGCTCTTCAACAGAGTAGTACAGTATTCTTCAATCATTATTTTGCCCTTCAAAAAATCAGTCCACATATTTTCTTTTTGAAGTGCAACCACCAGAGGCATAGGGGATTGTTAAAGAGTTCTTTGAATCACCTTCCAACTGCTATGTATTCTTCACTTCCCCTCAAAGAAACCCGTTTTCTCCTTTGAATCCACCAAGTACCGAAGAACTATGTAGACATCAAAGAGAACTATGTTGAAAATAAATAGATAACCAACTCCATTCCAAACTTCACAGTTTTCAATCAACCCTCACAGGAATAATTAGAACTATAACACCAAGAACTTAGGATCAAATGTGTTTTCTCAACTGTTATAACAAAAACAAAGTGTTATACTGTAAACATGAGTCTGATATTTTTTCTATTAGATAGTAATGTAGACCTATCAAGAGGATACATCCTTTGTGAATTCTTTTTATCTAGATCATTTTAAGGTGATGTTAGCTAGCTTAGAAATATTTGCCTGTTTGTCCTTACAATATTTCCAAAAGTTCTCAATGAATTTCAACAACATTTTGCAGAAGGGTTGGCCATTGGCCAAGAAACAATTGATTAAGTTTTGAGGTGGATCTAGGAATTTTTAAATATTTTGTTAATATCATTGTTTTTCAAACTATTGATTATGAATAATTATTACAAGCTTTGTCATGGCATAGTCTGGAATCTGCAACCTGATTATTTAGTTTTTAGTGACAATGGTGTTGGCAGAGAAATGCACTCTCTGAATGTTTTCTAGTTAGATTTCTATCACTTCATAAGGTTAGCATAATTGATTTAACCTTAGCAATTGGAACTAGTACATTTCATCACCAATATAAGTCACTAATCCAGTAATTTGCTTTAGTCTTAGCTGAATTGAAAAATGACATTTGCCGTAGGAAGAACTCACCAAAAAATTCACCATTTGAAACGGTAAAAATGTGTAGAGTACACCAGATTGATCTACATCTACATTCAAAACAAGTATTACAAATGATGTTGTTGTTTTTTAACTTTTAAGCAACTGACTATAAAAAATGCTGGGTTCTTTTTTTGAAAATAACAAAACAGCAATGATATAAAACAAAGAATTTTTTTAAAGATGTTATTCTTAAAGCAAATATATTTAAAAGAAAAACAAATGCAGAAAGAACTTACTCAGTATGTGCGTAGTCTGTCTTGAGTTTTTTGATGAAAGGTTTCTGTAGAAGAAAAGAAAATGGAAAAGTTGAAAATATTTTTCAAATTTATAAAGTAAAATATGTTAACTTGATGTACTTTTTGGACAGGAAGAATTGTTAAATGCCCATAGATATATATTAAAACTGGAAAGTGACTTAAACACTGTGAAATACTAGAAAGAAATTTCCTTTTAAAATATATCTTAAAAATGATGGGATTATTTACATATGGATAAATTATACAAATATATATTTTAGTATAAATGTATTTATTGCAACAAAAAACCCATACCTTGTATGTTTTCAGTTAATTTACTACAATTCTTCATATTTTTGTTTTTTTAATAATTGTAAAGCAATAAGCAACAGAATTGGGTAAAAATCAAATTTCTTTTTTAATCTAAGAGAAACATCAGGTTTATTCATGAAAAATCAAAGATGCCTATATTTAGTGGAATTGTTTCCCATGCTACTACTAAGGCAGCAGCAGCAGCAGTAGTAGTGATGTAGACGCAAACACACAGAAACAGAAGAGCCTTGTTTTACCCACTTCCTCTCTTTCTGTTTGATTTAGCATACATAAACACACAGACACAGTAGAGCCTTGCTTTATCCCCTTCCTCTTTTTCTGTTTGATTTTAGCATGACAGAAACCAACAAACAGACAGACAAAAAAGTAACATGGGCTTTTATATAATAAGATCTTATATTATAAAATGTATTCTTAGATCTAGCATTGTTAGAAAGTCTTCATTTGGTAAAAAATAGTTTAAAACTTGGAAAAAACATTTTGAAATGTCTAATTACAAAAATAAATTGAACATTCATTTATAAAATTTTAGTTGCTAAAATTTTTAAATATATTTTGTCATTAATTTACTCTAAAACTATTAAGATTTTAAACATATTTCTTTCAAAATATATTTTTCAAATGTTAATTTTTTTTCAATGGCCGATTCAAAGTTTATTTTTAATGGCTGATATGTAGTTTTCAAAATTCTGAATGAGTTTTGTATGTTTCGTAGTTTATTTGCAATTTCAAACTTTTCATACTTTGATGCTGTTCCAGTAGAAACAACAAGTACATTCAGAATTTTGAAAACTACATATCGGCCATTAAAAATAAACTTTGATATAACAAATAGGCAGAAATACATAAATGAAATATAAGAAATAAGCTGAACACATATTTCAGAAATTGGAAGAAGAGCCATGCAAAGCAACTGACATTGGATATTGCTGTAGTGACAAAAAAGTAGTAAGTATTCTATTTAATTTGCAGCAACCTAATCCTTTGGAATTTTTATGGTTATCCCAGAAAAAATGATTCCACAGATTCTAGGAACATTTTTTCCAAAGATAAAATTTCACTAACAAAATTTTATAAACCAAAGTCTTCAATATGTATATACTTTGGATAATGGATATTTTAGCCCAAGGTTTCTATGACTGCTGGTATATCTTGTAGATCTCTTTTAGAAGTCTACTGGGGCATATGAGTCATGACAAATAAATTAAATGAGATTTTCCCAGTTTTACAACTGCAGACAATGACATCATCATAGTATGAAACCAACACAGAAATTATTTCGCATTACATGACTGAACAGGAAAGACTTCTGGCAAAGTGATCTGCTAATTCAGTGTTTTCATATGTCCCAAGATAAATGTCTAATGGGACAAATGTATCCTGACATGATTTTGGTTTTCAAAATATGGAAAATCTTTGATTTAATAAAAGAATAGTTTTCTTTAACCATTAAATAAAAATTACATGCTTTTGGCTTTTTTTATACCCTTTTAAAAATTCAGGCATTAAACACCTTAATAGGTTAGCTTTGGAAGGGTTAATAGACTGTTGGGAAATGGCTTCAATTGCTTGTTTTTGGCAATATGACTAATCTTGTTTTAGTTTTGAAGCTGTTTGCAAGGAAAGGGAAGAAAGAAATTTATAGCTTAGTTATCTGTTTAAGAATAAATGAGTAAAGATTTGTATCTTCCCCTACTTGCAAAAAAACTCAACCTAACTTGTAATTCATAGTGGATTCTGCCTAGGTTCTAATCAATAAAACATCTGACTCTAAGTAGCAAATGTATATTACTTTTTATACAACTGACTGTTGGGAAATGGCTTTATTATATTATTCCTTATATATATATGTACAAATTGACTTACCTGACAAATTAAACATACCAAAACAGAA
>VCCN01003571.1:2293794-2314690 GCA_006491835.1 Architeuthis dux | reverse complement strand
TTAGCACAATTACACTCATCATGGAAGGAGTTAGGAAAGGCTTTTGTCCAGTAGTGATGATATATGTTGGTGGGTGGGTGGTGGGGGCACAAACACAGAATATATATATATTATTATGTACATATATGTATGATCGTAAGCAATATACAGCTTGTGGATGAATTTCTGTTTGCATCCATACATACATACACATCTGCCCCCTACCCCAAATCATGATTTTTCTGTACTTTGTCAATTTCATTCAAGCTGACTCACCGAACAGAAACAGTACACCATTGGCGTTGCTCATCCAAGATTATAAAAACCATCATACAACCATCCTTCCAACCCTTTTAAGACTGAGTACTTTTCTTCCCCTTCTCGTAAAAGGAGATCTTTTGGTTTGCAACTGCCTCTTTTTGTTTCAACCTAAGCCTCCACTGCCCATACATAAAACGCCTGTGCACGTGTATAAGCTATATGAACCATGAAATCCTTTGCATGTCATATGATGGAATCCAAACCTTCACCATCCCAAAACCATCTCTCCCTAACACTCATTCTAACCAATTCATATTCCCATATCTTCCAACGTCATTATTCATTTCCTCTCTTTTATTACTTTTATTAATAATACAGGCTAATGCTGTCAAAAAGGTGCCTATTCATCTATCCAGTGTATTGCTGCTTGCTTTTTATTGTTGTCAATACATATTTTCAAATGGTCAGTTTGCTATCATTTTCACATTTTATAAATGATATTTGTTGCCAAATTAATTTTAAAAATCTGCCCAACTACATAAGCACAATATCCCAAAATTGGCTATCTAACAAAAAGCGATATTGAAGAAAAGAATCCACACCATGATACTATGATGAGAAATTTCACACTACCTTTTACACGAATATGTATTTTCACTGATTGATCATCTGTCAAGACTACATGTTGCTAGCAATAATATAGTTGCTCCTTTAGTATTTTTTTAACACTAATAACTGGTTTGGTTACTGGAGTTTGTATCTCAAGTACAACTTTGATAAATCAGTGTGAATCAGGTTTAAAGAAAACATTTATGGATGAATGAATATCTACTTTGAATATATTTAATAAAACACATCGGATAAGAGAAAGAAACACAAAATTCTTATCTTCATATAATTATCTTAAAAATAATAATAATCATAATCCACATATATAAAACGCAATGTGTATCCATATATACATAATCTTTTTTGTGCATAACATTTTTCAATGAGCACACAAATATTACACTCCTAGTGCTGGGGAGTGACAGTTTGATTCTAGGCAGAGTGTACAGACATTACTCTGTAATCATAGGCAGAGGACCGGGAGTGACATTTTAAACCTAGGCAGGGTGCACAGATACTATGAACCTAGGCAGAAGTGCCGATCCTTTCGTAAACGATCCTGCCATTTTTTATGGGTGCTATGCTATAAATATTAACAGTAATAATAACAATAATAATAATAATGTTGCAGCCCAAAACAAAAAAACTACATCAAAGCAAAAATAGACAGAACCCAGAAAAATAATAAATGCCAACTCTGTAAAAAAAAAAAAAGGTGAAACAGTAGACCACATCATAAGTGAATGCAGCAAGCTGGCACAAAAGGAATATAAAAACAGGCATGACCGAGTAGGAACAGTGCTACACTGGGAACTATGCAAATGAGTTGGCTTCAACCATGTAAACAAATAAACATACATATTTGGTGCAACTAAGATGGGCCACTCATAAAATGTTGTCCATAGAATGTTGTCAGTATACCAAGAAATGGGTAATTTTTAAATGAAAGAAAAAAATGACTGCCCACTTAAAATGACTAAACATCCTGATTATAAAACATCCAACTTGCCCTCACATACTGGTTCATCATTGCAGTATATAAAGCTATGTGAAGATTTGATATAATGGTATTTAAACGAACTGATTCACACTGATTTGTCAAAGTTTGACTTGAGGTACAAATTCCAGTAACCAAACCAGTTATCAGAACTAAAAAAAATAAAGGAGCAACTATAATATTGCTAGCAACATGTAGTCTTGACAGATGATCAATGTGTGAAAATACACATCCATGAGGTGTGAAAGGTAGTGTGAAATTTCTCGTCTTGGTGTGGATGGTTTTCTAGGATACTGGAGTAGGTGCGGTAGTTTGCTAACATGGGAGTATCACCACAGATATATACAAAGCATTGTCCCCAATTATGTTTTCCAATGCCAATTATTTTTTTAAATATTCCACTTGCACTCGAGGTGTAGAGGTGAGGTGAAGACTGTGGTTCCATTATTCCATCTGTCCATTTTTATTCTCCTTTATTCTACTTGAGCATTTTATTATAATCCACTTCTGGCTTGCTAGGCCAGTTGAATCATCACCAGAGTCTTGTTAACCATACATTTTGGGAACATGTTCCCTACTCAGTCCATTGCCAGCCTCTTGGTTTGAATTCAGAGCTGTCTCCTAGACTGCTTGCCAATCAAGGCTGAAGAGTGAGTCTGCCCTGCTATTTCCCCATAGCTGGGGGGAGAAGAGATTGATTCATGCCGCTCCCAAGGGCATTAGTACAAAGTGAATGAAAACTGTCTCAGCCAGTTATGCAAGATAGTAAAAAGCCTGTCATTTGGCAAAGGAAGTTATGATTCTCTTAGGTGAAATAAAATGACTAGTCCACTGCTCAAACCTATTGAACCAATACTGAACAGTTTGCACTGTAGTGGTGTTCATTCCAAATGCTTTGTTGATGTTATCAGCAGCTTGAGCAGCATTATATCCAAATTTGTAATCATACTTGAAAATTGGGTAGACACCATTGTTGTTAAGAGCTTAAAAACCTCCAATAATAACAAATTATCTCTCTATTTACATTGAATCTGCAAAAAATGCAATTGCATTAGTAAATCTTTCACTTTTAGCATTATTCTCTATGATGTAAAAAAATGACATTTCATGTGTAACAACCTAATACTTCAAAAGTAAACTTAACTAAACTAAGCACAGGAAAACTTTGTTGGCAGAATTATTTATAACTTAACACCCTAGTCTGACTCATTTTTCATTATATCAAATGTCAGGCTTTGGTTGCAGCCAATTTGGAAAGACACCCAAACCAGTGGTAAATTTCCTATGATGTTTCAACAAAACCTACAGTTACATTATACAAAACCCAACCAATAAGTAATCTGTTTTCTTACTCTGGTTTTGAATTATTGACATCATAAAACCTTAAAAGAATGATACTCTACATCAATAAGAATTATGTGTGGGTCTGTTTGAGACATGTTAACTGTTAACATGTTAATCTGTTTTCTTACTCTGGTTTTGAATTATTGACATCATAAAACCTTAAAAGAATGATACTCTACACCAATAAGAATTATGTTTGTCTGTTTGGGACATGTTAACTGTTAGCATGTTAATCTGTTTTCTTACTCTGGTTTTGAATTATTGACATCATAAAACCTTTTAAAAAATGATACGATACATCAATAAGAATTATGTGTGTGTCTGTCTGTTTGAGACATGTTAACTAATGTCAGCTTGCTCTATAACCAATACTTGCTTACATTGTCAACTGTCAACCAAAACTGCCAACATAGGTTTCTTCAGTTTTCAAGTTTGGCTGGCTGGCTGGCTGGCAATGTATGTACCACTCATACAAGCTACACCAATGGAGCTAGAGGGATGAAATTTAAACATTTACACCTTATTATGTCTAGAAAAAACATTTTTTTTTTGTTGAAAATTCCCCCCTAAATAGGTTTTTAGTGGGGGGTTAAATTTGCAATATAAGTTCATGCTAAATTGATCCATTAGTTTGTGCCTGGTATCATTCATGATTGTTTCTTGAAAATTGAGACTTTTTTAGTGATCACTGACAAAAAGTTGAGAGAAGTAACTAATTCATTGATCACCCCTTTTCCCAATTTTTTAATTGATCACCCCCAACATGGCATGCTGCCAAAAGACATTGATCATGTGACTGTTTCTATTGAGTGATCAAACAGACCTGTTATTTTATCTATCATAATTGCAGAAAAATTTAAATGATAACTTTATAAAACTCCAAACCAAGGGTAAGCAACCCGTGACCTGTGGACCAGATCCAGACCATGAAGGGGTTTTGACCAGCCTGCAAGCAAATGTTTGGATATTATGCTTACTTTTATGTTTTAAAGATTCTTTATGTCTTTTTTCATAGATTCAAAAATGCCTTGATTGAAATACATTGCGACTAAATTGAGTTTATTTTATTATTATTTGGCATCCTTGTCTATTTTTTATCTACAAGGATATCAATATATTGTATTATTTCACTGCTGGTATTAACAAAACCATACCAATTTATTTTTTAAATATCTCAATGTTGACCAAGAAATTTTCCTCTTATATAATGCACCATCAATCAACAGTGATAAGAAGAACCAAAATATCTTATTGTTAGAAAGGATAAGCGGAAAACTTCCAAATTGTTACAAGCAGAAATTAAATTATTGTATATGGCGGACATTTAATTTTTTTAAAACTATGCAAATATTACACTGCATCCAATGTGCTAGTATTATGACTAGGAGGAATGTCTACTGAAGCTTAATATGGACATTTATGGGGCTTGGATGAGTTGCTATGAGCAGTACGCCACCAAATATCATAAACCATTTGTCTTAGAGTCCAGCATAATCAGATTTCCAGTTATTTTATTGGCCTGGTTTTATTTCCTTATTTCCAGCCCACTGAACCCTTTTGCACTTATATAATCATGTTTACAATATATTTACATATGTATGTGTGTATGTGTAAAAAGCAAAAGTAATAGTATGAATCATAGTCATATTTAGCTATATTAACATATATATGTATGCGTATGTGTGTGCAAAAGTACTAGTAGTATGAATTGTAGCCATTTTAATCATATATTAATAGTCCAAGAACTTTAGCATTAATACTGTTCAACTTTAAAATTAATTTAAACAAGCTGATTTTTGCAGGATTGTTGCAACATGACACCAGAAACACTATACTAAAAATCCCCAGGAATCCCAATGGAGCTTCCCGAGAAATCCAACATGGCGTTCAAGATAGCCATCATATCTAGACAAAATATTGAAATAGTCATAAAATCACAACCAAACCATATGAATATGGTTTGGGGTCTGTTTCTATGTTTTAAAGGTTAAAAATTGATTAAAACCCACCCAATGTGATATTTCTGCAGGATAGGGTCTCAAGTCCAATATGGATTATAAGATGGCTGCTGTATCTGGGCAACATAGTGAGGAAAGCCATAACTTTGCAACCAGAATAAATAGAAAGTTGACTTTGGAGTAAATTCCTATGTTTCAATGGTTGGGCAATCGATTTCCACCCATTATATTGGGGCCATATTTGTGATTAGTCTCCAAAACCAAATAGAGCTCCTGAAATGGCCATCAGTAGTAATCATATTTACATATAAGTTGAGAAAATAGGCAATTTGATAAAATGAATTATATTAGGGTTTAAGAAGCTTTCCACAGTGAAAACTTGAGAAAAGCCATTAAGTCTCACCCTCTTCATCAGTAACAATTGGGTAAATATTCTGACATGTCTGACCATTACAATGGCTACACATCAGTGAACAATGTAACCCAGCTTTTCAGCAAACTTCAAGATTTCAGACAATTTGTTTTGCAGCCACAAGCAATCAAATTCAGAACGTTGTCAGGAGCAACCCAATCTAACAAATACTTTACTGGGATTTGATGCAGACTCAAGTATCTTTGTAGCCTTTATTCATAGCGGTTGGTCAAAAGTGACAGGACAGTATCCAAGATAATGCTTCTCGGAAATTGTGCTGAGATTTGATAGGTCTAGTTTAATAAAAGGAAGGATAACTATCCTGCTTTTCTCATGATCCTCTCCCCTCACAGCTGCCTGCATAAAACCACTCCAGGATGGGTTGTCCTCAATGCTATCACAAAGGATGAATTTGGTTAACCAAACGTTATTAAGGGAATTCGCCAGTTTTAGAATGGTTGTATTAGGTTTCGGTGACTCCGGGGGGCAATAATTACCAATTTAATCCTAAAGTTTTGGGTTTTTTGTAATATTTGACAGGAATATCCCCATATGATTCTGTGAATTCTACATTTTTTAGTTCTGTTGAATGTTTCAAAACATTTTGTACAATTGATCCAGATGGTGTGACACATGCTATACCACCCATAGTGTGAAATCTGTTGTGACCAGTTAGTGTTGCCACAGAAATCAGCATTATCTGTGTGAAAGCACTTAGTTCATAAGTTTCTGATGCATCCAAAAAAGAATTGTTTAATCTTTGTATTTCTTTATAACTATCAGAGAATTATAAACTACTGAGTATATCTATGAGCTCACGAGATGCATACTTCTTATGGACATATGTGGCGATGGAGAGCAAATTTGGAGAGATGAATGATCTTGGTTTGCATGCTGATGTCATACTATGTGCAATTGCTGTTATTTTCTGATCAGTGCTGGAAGGGACATCACCTGATCTTTTGATAGCACCTTGCAATAGACTCAGCAATGATTCTGGAACCATTGCATCACTCTCATTGAGATCAGTCATAAACTTTGGTTCTGATATCATCTTGAATAATAGGAGCAGCCATTTCAATAATGGAGGATTCATCACGTGTTTGATTTGATTCACATTTTTTATGGAAAACTTTGTGATTAGTATCACAAAAACTAAATACAAATTCTTTCTCTTGTTTTCCAGTTAAAATAAGATTGTATAAGTGGTCTTTTAGTTCGTTTTTGAGATGTTGAAAACCATAACCCTTTACTCCAGAAAGAGAGTCATTGTGCAGAGAAGTGATTTATTGTAATGAATACAGACATTCTCTGTTATTTTCCAAATACTGACATAATTCTTCAAATACTTGGAGTTTAGGTAAAACAACTGGTCACATTTGAAATTTTCCTTCTTCTGCCACTAAATCATGAGCCACCTGGATTCTCATTTTTATTTCCATGCCCCACTTATAATTTCTTTTGTCTGCTTTTTTCATAACATTATGATTTTTGAACAGAATAAGCAATCTTCTTTGTTATTGAATGTAAATGTAACTGATCATAATGTGATCCCCTTGGAGGTAGAGCAACTCTCTTCTTCCCTTTTCCTCTTGAAACTTGCTTTACTTGATTTTCAGGTATGATATTTGCTGCAGTTTTCATGAACAAAGAAAGGGGTAACCTTACTCTCCAATACAGCAGAAAGCCCATCTTTAGACTTATAAGAGTTGACAGACCTTCTAATTGATACTTGAGTTGATGAGGACACATCCTTACCACAGAGGATATATAGATCAGTTGCAATTCTAGTTTTATTCCATCGGACAAACACTAGAATATGACAAGCTTATGATCAATGATATAGAAATTTCAGCTAAAAATAGGTTAACTGACAAAAAGCAGTAATATGGACAACCCCTAGTAAGGACACCAATATATTATGAGACCGGCCGAGGGTTTATGCTTTTACCACCTGAACCATTATGCACTATGTGCTGTATGGGATAAAACAAGATTCAGCTATAGTAGCCTACACCTTGCCCGATCATTCATCTTACATCACTCATGCAATCTGTATACCCTTTGGGTGTCTTCAGCCCCGTCACTCTTGGCCCAGCTCTACCCGCTTTGTCACATCCTGGCAATTCAGGTACAGTTGTCTTACAGAATTTGGGCCGCATAAGACATCATTTGGAATTTGGAATACTACCTCAACAGAAAACAATGGGAGCTAATGCAAAACTCCATGCTGGGTTTCACAGCAGTGATGTTACCATTGTGCCCTGGTGGTGTTAGAACATACACTCCTTTGTATATCACATTGTGAGAACAAATCCTAGACTATCAGTCTGAGTGCAATATACTTTAATTTCAGTTGATTTTCCGAAACTTACCCCACAAGCTTGGTTGCTGCCGTCACAATGTTCCAATTTATCACACGCAGTACAGTCATCAAATCTCAACTTTTTGGTAAATATCTCAAAAAGTACCACTGGGATTTTAGGGGATTTTTACTATGTTATTCTATAGACCAATAGCTATCATTGATCAGCTTGTTAGGATTAATCTTAAAGCTGACTATAGTATTTATGCTAAAGTTCTTGGACTACCAGATACAGCAGCCATCTTGGAAGCCATGATCAATTCATGACCCTATCCTGGAAAAATATTGTATCAGGGTGGGTTTTAATCAATTTTCCAACCTCTAAAACATAGAAATAGACCCCCAAACCATATTCATATCAGGTTTGGTTGTAATTTTATGACGCAATTTTATTTCAATATTTTGTCTAAATATGGCGGCCATCTTGAACGCCATGTTGGATTTCTCGGAAAGCTCCATTGGGATTCCTGGGGATTTTTAGTATAGTGTTTCTGGTGTCATGTTCCAACAATCCTGCAAAAATCAGCTTGTTTAAATTAATTTTAATGTTTGAACCTAATGCTCCTGGACTATAACATATATGAATGTTTGTGTGCACAAAAAGCAGAAGTAGTGAATTATAGTCATGTTTGCACATATTAATATATGTGTGTGTGTGTGTGTGTGTGTGTGTGTGTGCAAGAGTAGTAGTATGATTTATAGTCATGTTTACACATATATCAACATATATGTGTGTTGTGTATGTGTGCACAAAAAGGAAAAGTAGTAGGGTGAATTTTAGTCATGTTTACACATTATATTAACATATATATGTGTGTATGTGTGTTCAGAATATCATGAATCATAGTCATTTTTAGACATATTAATGTATGTGTTTGTGTGTGTGTGAAAAAAGCAAAAGTAGTACTATGAATTATTGTGATGAAATTAGAACAAACTAAAATTCAGCCAAATCTTTTTTATTCAGATGAAAAGAAAAAAAGATTACAAAACCAATAATTAAATCTAAAAATGATTGAATAGGATTCCAAATAGTATTTAAATGTCATCATTTCTATATAAGAGATGAAAGCAACTCTAAAAAAAACAGGTCTGGTTAGTTATTCAATAGAAATTTAAATCAAATGCGCAATATTGAAAATACATTTTTGTTAAATAGCTAATGGGTGGTGATATTCATATATTGTTGCATAAGCTTAAGAAATTTGCAATGGCCACATATTCAGTATGCATTTGTTAAGTCAATATTTGTAGACAGAAAAGAAAACAAATCCCTAATGCCATGACATCTCAGATTTTTGCTTACAATAATTTGGAAAAATTGGAGGCTGATTGCTCTATTAAAAAACAAAATAGAAACATTTATGCCAATAAAAGACTAAAATTGAATTAATATTTAATTTTAGCTAGACCTAAATTAAATAAATATTTTAATTATTTTAATTTTCTAATCACAGGTCCACAATCTCTTATCCAACATTCTGAAAACCTAAAATCTCCAAAAATAGAGAGTTTTTTTGTGAAAACATGATCGGGACAACCCACACTTAACTCAATGTTGACTCCATTGTGTCTTAATGCTCCTACCAGTCAGATGTGCCTGTGTTGCTCGCTGATATTTTTCATTGTTTGGTGATTTATGCTGAAGAGAACGGTGCACCATGACAATGATGTTTTACTTATAAATTAAAAAGAACGCTAGTGATTTCATGGTCTATCTTTACCCACTCACTTTATTGCTATACAATTAAGTCTGGTTAGTCATTCATTAGAAACCGTTACATGACCAACGACTTTTGGCAGCATGCCGTGTTGTGGGTAATCAATTAGAAAATAGGAAAAAGGGGTGATCAATGAATAAGTTACTTCTTTCACCTTTTGTTGGGCAGTGATCACTAAAAAAGTATGAATTTTCAAAAATAAACAAGTGTGAATGCTGCCAGACACAAAACAAGGGACCAAATTAGCATAAACATACATTGTATAGTGAACCCCCACTAAAAACCTATTTATGGGGAAAATTTTTAAAAAACAAAAAAACTAGGAGTAAATGTTTAAATTTTCACCCCCTAGCTCCATTGGTACAGCTTGTATGCATGATACACACATAGCCAGCCAGCTGGACCAATTCAAAAACTGAAGAAACCTATTTCGACAGTTTTGCGAACAGTTTTGGTTTACGGTTTTTAATGGTTGTAAATAATCAGTATTTGATTTTTTTTTAAATGTTCTGAGAATAATGTGAAAAAAACAACAAATTAACCTTGTTCATATTTGTTAAATGTTTGTTCTGAATTACCTTCATTCTCTATGTTTTAATATTATTTGATGGACAAGGTTTTTATAGTTACTTATATGTATAAATATACAGACAGAGCAGTTTTTCATCTTATTTATATTCAAATATACAAATGTGATAGTGAACTGTGAAAACTTGTTTGTATATACCTTTTGCGTCAGAGCCTATACAGAGTTATTGAATTAGTTTTATCCACTTAAATCAAATGCGCAATATTGAAAATACATTTTTGTTAAATAGCTAATGGGCGGTGATATTCATCTATTGTGGCATAAGCTTAAGAAATTTGGCAATGGCCACATATTCAGTACGCATTTGTTAAGTCAATATTTGTAGACAGAAAAGAAAACAAATCCCTAATGCCATGACATGACAATAATTTGGAAAGATTGGGGACTGATTGCTCTATTAAAAAACATAAAAACACTTATACCAATAAAAGCCTAAAATTGAATTAATATTTAATTTTAGTTTACCCTAAATTAAATAAATATTCTAATTATTTTAATTAATCTAATCACAGGTCTACAATCTCTTATCCAAAATTCTGAAAACCTAAAATATCCAAAAATAGAAAGGGACCAATTTAGCATAAACTTATATTGCAAATTAAACCCCAGCTAAATATTAAAATTTTCAGCTCTCAAGCCCCATTGTTGCAGCCTGTACACGTGATACAAGCATACATAGCCGGCCAGACCAGCTTAAAAACTGAAGAAACCTTTGGTGACAGTTTTGGTTGACAGTTTCTAATAAACCGTAATATTATTAATAGTCTTTATTTATTCCACTCAGTGTGAATATTCAAAAGGTTAACTACTGAAATATTAATATGTTTGACATTACTCATAAATATTGTACCATACCAGTATAGCACTTGGCCTCTTGAAAACTTTGGTTTTAGTACTAGCTAGTTCAGGGATATCTGGTATGTATATATTACCATTCCAAAATCAAAATAATTCTGAATTCCAAAATGTGTGGTCCCCAAGGGTTTGGATAAGAGATGTATTACTGTATGCGAATATTTGAATTAAACCTAAATTAGATGACTATTTGAATTATTAGAAACATTTATACAAAATGTTATCCATTCCATTACTTACAAAGTCTGATAATGAGTATGGTTGCTGTTGTTGGGTCAATAGTTAAAAGTTTTCTTCTTTTTATTTCATGTGATTTACATAAATCTACATATTAAAATATCAATAAGTAAATTAAATCTCAAAAATTCAACAAAAATTTCAAAATTTGGAAAAGGTAACTTTAAGATATAATTGAGGTAAATGTCATAATCCAACCAATCTGCAGGTAACAAACTCACAAACTCGGTTTATGACAAAAAAATGGCAAAAGGAAGCAAAGAGATCAACAGATGTAACATCTTAATGCAATGGTTCCAAAGTATGTATATTTGTTTGTCTAGAGCAGTGGTCGGCAAACTATGGCCCACGGGACAAATTTGGCCTGCTGCCTCATTCCATCCAGCCTGTCAACTTTAGTGAATATATGATGTTGCATACAAAAATTCTTAGTTTTCCTTATCTATCTTTGGTTAGCGAACAATATAAATCAGTATCAAAGAATAAAGCAAAAGTTTCATTATCGCAATGGCCTCAAATGAATCAATGTTTTATAGCTAAAAAGTACACCGGTGTCAACGCAAAATGTGTCCTTTTTCAATTCATCAATTTTTAGGGTGCCAAATGTGAACTTGATCCCAAAATTGTTAGTTTAAAAAAAAAAAAAATCTATTTTTTATCGAATGAAAGTAACTTCAAACATTTCAGAGACAGCTTCCAAAGACTATTTGTTTATCTTGGTAACATCGCTGATTTTTCAGTGACATCACCGGTGTCGAGGCAAAATGTGTCCTTTTTCAATTTGTCAAATTTGTCAAGATGTGAACTTGATACAAATAAATATTTTTACACTATGCAAATCATGATCATTGTTCCAGTTTTTATTTGGCCATATAGCACAGGTTTCTTCAAATTACTGACCAGCCTGTATAATTTAACACGACCATTCAACTCAGTTGAGTCAACTCTCTTTTAGGCATGTAAGTTTCTCAGCTTTCTCGACTACTGGTCGAGTTGAAAAAATAACATCTTTTATCACATTTTTTATATTTTTTTAATATTTAACTGAATCGTTATCAGGAGGGACTGAGCGGAAATAAACACCACAATAGATTTATCGTTGTACGAATTTCAAAGACGACATGTTAATGTATCCCCCCATACAACCTTTTTTCTTTGCAAAGTTTGTTCACCCGGAGGATCAGGAAAGGTAAAACAATGAGATCAAAGTCCTCATTCTTTTCTTGAGTCAATCTTTTTTGCATAAATATTTTGGTCAAGACAAATTATTTGGGGGCAAGTAAACTTTCCCTCTAACTAGACCGGCGGTCAAGTTACTTTTTCATGAAATCTTACAGGCTGCTCCTGACCCATTACTGGGTCGCAAGGTCCTACTGACTGGGTTGCAGGTCCACAATAAATAAATGAATAAATTAAAAGTAAGTGAGAAAAATAATGGCGACAATGAAATAATTAAGATTTGAAATATGAATATCTAATAATTTTCAAATAGTTCTTTGAACGATTGAACTCCTTCTTGATGTTTGTGTTGTTAACACAATGTTTTTGGCCAATCCATTCTTCGCCCTTCTTCAGGTGTAAAATTCAGGTGTTTCTTTGTCCTTGTCTTGTTGGGTTTGGGTCTGTTGAGCAGCGGAAGCCATATCAGGTTAAACAAAGAAGCAGCTCATATTAACATGTCGACTAAATGCATTAGTCAGACAAGTGCGAAGTTCAGCATGCTGTGTTGGGGGTGATCAATTAAAAAATTGGAAAAAGGGGTGATCAATGAATAAGTTACTACTCTTGCTTTTTGTTGGGCAGCGATCACTAAAAAAGTCTGAATTTAAAAAAAAACAAGCTTGAATGCTGCCAGCACAAACTAAGGGACCAATTTAGCATAAACTTATATTGCAAATTGAACCACCCACTTAAAATCTATTTATGGGGGGGATTTTCCAAAAACAAAAAAAACGTTTTTTCTAGACGTAATAAGGAGTAATGTTTGAATGTTCAGCCCTCTAACTCCATTGGTTCAGCTTGTATACACAACACATACATACATTCATAGATAGATAGATAGATAGATAGATAGCCAACCAGACCCACTTAAAAACCGAAGAAACCTATGTTGATGTTGAACATTTTGGTTAATGGTTTCTAATAGTACCTCCTGCATGGTTGGAAAACGATGTATATATGTATGTATGTATATATGTATGTATCCTACTGGTAAGAAAATTATATATGGTATTATGTTTCTATTATGCAAGATGAGGGTGCTAGTACTATGCATTTGTACATGATATATGTCAGTGGGATTGGTGGTCATTACATAAAATTAAACTGGGTTGCAATCAAACTTGTTTGAATAACTTTGATATAGCAGGTTATCCTATAGTTAGGTAGCTCGCTAGCAGGGTAAATGAATAGGTGAAGCTCAAGTTAGACAAGATTTTTTTCCCAAGGGAAAATTAAACACTAATACACTGCTTTTTAAGTAAACAGTAATAAACCACATGAAACCACATGAAAATTTGCAAGTAAAAATGATGCATATATTTGTGCTTGTATCTTATTTGTCGTATTTATTCTTGAAGTTATTTACTGTTTCCATTGTGAGTATATTTGGGTTGTGCTGTACTAGTGAGTTCCAGTTGTTTATTATTCTTTGAGAGAAGAAGTTTTTTCTACTGTTTTTTTGCAGTGTTCTTTATAGATTTTGTTGTTTCTTTTGTTCAATGTAAAGAACTTGTTTGCTGGAATGTAATCATGTAACTTTTTGAGTGAACAAAATACAGAGACAAATAAACATGTTTTTTCATATAATTTTGTCCTGAGGAATTTAGATCTTGACTCTATTTCAGGACAAAAACAGCAAAAAAAGCGAAAAGATATTGAGAAATCTGATTATATGGTTACATATATAAACTAGATATTGACTGTTTTTTTCTTAATCCTTGAAGTGTCTATTTTATTATTCTGCCTGTTAACAGGCTGTAATAATGTCCCTCAGGTTGATTTTAACCCTATATTACACCTAGTGCGAATCCAGATCTAGACACCAAAAAAATAGAAAATCGCATGACTTTTTAAGTAAACAACATACAAAAACAAACACATTTTTTCATACAGTTCTGATGCAAGGAATTCAGAAACATTGTTTTTATTAAGATTCAAATATATCTTGACTCTATTTCAGGACAGCAAAAAATGAGAAAACTGATTATATATTTTCATATATAAAGTAGATATTGACTCCTGTAATATGTTTTTTTCTTAATCCTTGAAGTATCCATTCTATGATTCTGCCTATTAACAGTCTGTAATGTTGTCTGGTGAGGTTCATTTTAACCCTATATAATTACAATGAATCTAGTGCAAACCTGAAACTGGACACCAAAAAACAGAAAATCGTATAACTTTTAAAGTAAACACCATACAGAGACAAATGAACACATTTTCCATACAATTCTGACCCAAGCAATTCAGTAAAATGGTTATCGTTCAGATTCAAACTCATCTTGACTTTATTTCATGACAAAAACAGGAAAAAAATGTTGAGAATCTAAGGATATAGATATCAACTATTTGTCCTGTAATCTTCTCTGTTGGCACACCATTTGAAGCCAGACCCTTACTTTGATAGTTAATTAAGTTTTTTGTACCATGAACTACTCATTATCATCATCATTAAAGAGATCGTCAAAGTCTATCTCTTCAATCTCCATCTCTTCCTCCTCTGTTTTCTGGCCCAGTACCTGGACGAAAGAAGGAGGTAGGATGGTTCCAAGCATCCAGATGAGCTCTAATACCCCTTCATCCTCCGTCTTCACCCATCCCATTCCCTGATCATAGGGCTTGGGCCTCTCGAATATTGGTGGGTCTGCTTTCTTGTAGCAGGCAACTCTGAAGTTGGCCTACTGTACATGGGGTATGAGACATACTTTGGGGTGGAAGTAGGTGTTCACGGTCTACTTTGGAGTGTGAGTCCAGTATTTTGTTAGCACCCATAATTTTTCGCAGCATGCTGGCTTGCACAGTGTCAACCAACTTCATCCGTATGTGGCCATAAATAATGCACATGAAGGACTCCATCACTTATTGGAGCGCAACTGTCACCAGCCACAATGTGCCAAGCTGACTGAGAGTTTTATGGAATTTAAGGTTTGTTTGCAGCTTCTTCAAGGGATTCACATTTCCCTTGCCAAGGAGAAGTTTATTCAGGAGTTCTTTATGGAACAAGTATTTCAGGTAAGCTCTGTTAATGATGATGACAATGATGGTGGTGATGGTGATGATTAGATATTTTTTTCAAGACAAAATGAATCTTAATAATACAAATATGATAAATATTACAATATTCTTAATCAGTAATCTAATCTTATTCATTTTTAGAGCTGATCCATCCTAATCACCTATTAAACATAATCATAATTGACAATAATGATAATGAATATAATTCACCAAAATCTGATTACAATAATAACTTTTAGATTTTTATCTTGTTGCGCACTACTGGTATCTAATGGTAATGGTGTCCATAACAACAGAAGTCCGACATCCCTACCACTAAGACAAAAATCACTGGCCGTTCCATGAACTTTTAATGTATTACACTGTAATACATTACTGTAATTTACAGTCATTCAACTCCATCAAGATGTTCCATCTGGATCATCTTGCCGGTCACAAACCAGGGTAAAGGAGGAGGTTTAGGCATGGGGCGAGCAACTCCACCCTATAAAAATTACTTGCTACTAAAACCACAGCAGCATTGCTCCAGCAATCAAACCAGTGAGAATCTGGTCAGGAAGATTCCTCTTCAGAAAGGCTCATGATAATGCATGCTGGTGAAAGCCTACAGAAAGCCACAGTGGGAAGAGGAGACAGTGTTGCCGATTTAGCACATTTTTATGCTAGATTCAGCGCGTTTCTTGTTTTGGCAGTGCAAAAAGCGCTAAATTAGCGCGTTTGCGCCTAAAACATTTTGGCCATTATTGGCCATCTTCTGGCTATCCTCATACTAATTTCAGCATCTTTTTGGTGGTTTTTAGGCTATTTTAAAATATTTAGTGCTCTTTTAGCGCTTTTTGGCAGTCAAACTAATGCGGAAATATTTTTTGAGTCGGCAACACTGAGAGGAGAGTTGGGAGGTCAAAGCAGACCTGAAGAAGATCAGTCGAGAATGAAGCAAAAGCATTCTGACTGACATGGGCCCACTTGAGGGGAGTTGCCCAGACACTAGTCTGCTGGCATGATGTGGTTGCAGGCCCCATTCTCACAAAGAGTTTACAGGAATAAAGAACAGTCATTCAGCATTCAAACAGCTTTTCTCAGTGCCAAGTAACAGCTGGGTAAAATGTTTTTTTTTTAGATTCAGACCTGCTTCTTAAAGTAATATTATAAATGTCAAGGCAACATATGTTCTTTAAACAGGTCAAGCAGAAATAATAGCCAGCCAAAGAGAACATCCATGAATGAGAAGATCTCAGGTTTATTCCCTTCGGTATTAAGAATACCTAAACTCTGGAGTCTGGAATGAATAAATTGAAGCAGCTTGTGAAAACTAATATTCTTCTACACATCTTCTCTCTCAGCCAATTTGCTAGCTACAAACAAAGCCCCTGTCATTGCAACCTGCTACCCCAGCAACTGAGAGATATCAAACAGAAACAGTTTCAACATAACTGTTTAAAAAACAATTTTCCACTTGATGCACAAAAACTTCAGCCCTAGCAAGAAAAAAAAAAAAAATGTTTGCTCATAACCTCAGGTGTTGCTTTTTGTCTTAATTCAAAACTAACTACATTCTCTACATGATTAGTTAACATATAAATATCTTTAAGAGTCTAGCAACACTACAACTAACAGAAATAGATAAGTAGCAGGTTGTAACAAAATTTCTGTCTTTTTCTTCTTGTTTTTGTGCCAACAGTCGCAACAAATCCTGATGTTACAGTCAAGGAACTTAGCGAACAATTCAATATCTGCTGAATACAGCGAATGAGTGAAAACTTCCCAGCCAAGCTGTAGTAATTTTTGGCTTGTCACCAAAGAAGTATGTGGTCTAGGTTTATCCTGATGGAATATTACGCTCTTTATCTTAACTAATTCTGAATGCTTTTTGTTGATTGCTGCCTTCAATTCATCTGATTGGGAGCTTTACTTATTTAAATCAATCATCTGCATCTCCAAAATGAGTTCATAGTAGAGGGCTCCCTTCCAATCCCACCATATCAACAGCTTTGAATGAAAACTGACCTTTGGTATGGTTAGTGGTGGTTCATTTTGGTTGCCCACAATTTCTTGAATCTGTAATGAAATACACTCAGGTCATGTGATCGTGTGTTTGCTTGCTGAAGGAAGGAGGGTACATAACACTGGCGTTTTGTAGAGTACTATTAGATTTTGTGTTCAGCTGGAGGGTATCAGGTTCTGGGCTAGAATCGGCCCGACATCGAAGCTTATCACAGAAAAGTAATCCACATTATCCTTGAAATTACTGAATTGTGTCAACTTTCTCTCTGGCCACATGGGAGAGCCTTTCTTCTGTATGGACCAACTGTTTGTTTCACTCCACAGATTCTTCTCTTCCGTAAAAGAGCAGCCCTGGAACGAGACGTTTCATGTCGGCAGAACATGTACAAGATGGTTATACTACACATTCCTCATTGTAAAGTATTTGCTTTTCATCAGCCATCAAGGGCATAGCTGGAGATTTGGGGGCCCCGGAGGCTTGGCTCCTTGAGGGGCCCTCTCTAACATTTAGTAAGATTTGTTATTGTATAATCTTAGTAGAAATACAGTATGTGAACTAATCATAAAGCTTTTGCGCCCCCCCCTCCCCTTGGGGGCCACCGGGGGAGGGGGTGCGATTTAAAATCAAACATTGTTTCAAACATTTGATGTAAGAGTTATTTAGTATTAACTGCCTCTGGGAAAAGCATGCACCTTGAAATTTCCATTTTGCATTGCCTCGTAGTTAAGATAGTTGTGTATTTCATGATTTCAGGATTCTTTTAGGCAACCAAGCTCTTCCCACTTAAAAGATTGGTGCTACACAATCTTCTTATCCTTATTTGGCCTTGTGCCAGACTAAGCTCAGTTTAGTAAATATCTAGAACATATAGTAAATATCTAGAACATATATGTCCTCTTTATACTTAAATATATAGATCATTTTTATACATACATACATATGACACTATACATACATATATGTCCTAAGTATAGTCACTCAAGTAAATAATCACTTCACACCCAAATTCTTCTTCTCAGCCCAACTCACACGTAGGTGTGAGAAACAATTTAACCGTTCAGTACCAATGATCACAAGGTGTATCCATAACATTTATTAGTTTTATCAATAGCTTTGTTACCTGTATGAGAAAGCATGGAGACAGTTTTATATATGTAACATATGTATATATTTCAATATGATCAGTCAAATTCAACGCTCCATTGCGTACCATAAATTATTAGATGATAATGATGATCATCAACATTATAATATTTCATACATTTGTATGTTCACACAAGATGTCTCACTGGAGATTGAGTGATAGCAAGTCTCCTTAAATATCCAATACCTATTTCAGTATTTCAGAGCCTGACTGTTAATGCTATAAATATATTAACCAATTAACAGATGACTAAAATTTCAGTCCTTGTAGTTCTATGGTTTAACTGTGAATGACGGAGGTTTCCATCGGTCACACAATGGACCCTTCCACTTAAAGTTACAGATGACTTTTTCTGCTTGTTTCTATGTTTCTTTGTTTATAACTGTTGATATGTAAACTGAAGTTATTTGTTTGTTTGTGTATTCATGTATTTTCTGTTGTTGTTTTTCCTTAAGTACTGGTTTATGGCAACACTGTTGTAAAATCTGGATTTCCACTTTACAGCAAATCCATTTCTTTGTTTTTATTTCCCGCTAAAATGTCAGTTCAATAAAGAGAATCAGTGAACCCACATGTGTGTTCCAGCCTTATTTTAATCCATCTCAAATTAACGCGCCTATACCAATGGGAATATGAATGGAAAAACCAGCTTCAATCAACAGTAACTTTAAGTGGAAGGGTCCATTGTTTACAGAGAAAAGCGCCATCCTGTATAATCAAAGTTACTGACGCATTTAGAATACAGCAACTGAGTTGCTCCTGCTGCGGTTAATGAGTTAATGCTATAAAATGTATTAAGTCTTTCTTGATGAAAAATAGCCATCATGACTTCTGTCCAACCAGAAAGAAAGGCACAATGAAACTCTAAGGCAATGGACTTAATGGTCATTAATATCTAATTATTCTGATAAATGGCCAGTAAAATGGCATTCACTTGTAACAATGGATTGATGTTGCCATTAGTCATTTGGCGATAAGGGGAAGTGATCTGTCACCTAGGAAACAATTGACCATAACTGCTGGTTAGCCACTACAGTAGAGTGGCTAATAAATGTATATTGTTTCACTTTTAAACTACTGGCTAGCCACTACAGCAGAGTGGCTAATAAATGTACATTGTTTCACTTTTAAACTACTGGCTAACCACTACAACAGAGTTGCTAATAAATGTACATTGTTTCACTTTTATATGATTTAATCTCACAATTAGATAAATCCCATTAGTCAAAAAGATTACTGACCCCTGTCAAGGTTGACTATGGTGGTAAAATATTTTTATTGCTACTGCTAGGAAGGTAGTTATGGGGAAGTGGCTTGCCCAAGGACTTACTCACCTACTTTGTTAATCACCATGGCATGCCAGTGACAAGACACATCATCAAGATATCTGACAATAGGACAGAGCACAGAGAGAAAAAGATTCATGCATTCCCTAGGGCTGGGGTGGCAAACCTTTTAGAGAACGCATGCCCACATTGGCGATAATCTTCTTTAAAAAATCTTCTTACATGCCCAAGAGAATTTTTAAGCAACAGATTATCATTTTTACTATATTTGTATTTTACAAAATATTTTATGGAGGAAGAGAACAAAAT
Source organism: Architeuthis dux (assembly GCA_006491835.1). Classification (NCBI taxonomy): domain Eukaryota; kingdom Metazoa; phylum Mollusca; class Cephalopoda; order Oegopsida; family Architeuthidae; genus Architeuthis; species Architeuthis dux. The sequence continues at coordinate 2,294,383 of VCCN01003571.1, read as the reverse complement.
GCTTGAAAGCATTCTTAAAGAAGTCTGTTTAGACAATCAATAAATGAAGGGACACCTGAAAAATTAAAGGTGGCCATTTTTTTTTCTTTAATAAAATCACTAACAAAAAATTATATCTCCTGCGTACCAATAACATGTTTTCCCATGCCACCTTGGGCACGTGTGCCATAGGTTCACCACCCCTACTCTAGATTATCAGTGTGAAAGGAATATTAGCAGTCTTAGTTAAAATTTGAACCTCACAAATTAACAAATTCTATTTACTGTGCTGGTGATCATTATGCCAACCTGCACCTCCATATATATATATATATATATATTGTGTATTTAGGCAGTAATCCTTTATTAATGCAAGTTTGGTTGAATACGACGGACAAGGAAAACCTTTTCATCTTTTTGGTTAATTTTTCTTGTTTACACACAAGAGAACGTATGTTTGGATTCAAATTATATAAATAACGTCCAAATGATATATCGGAACGAGTGCTTTTGACTGTGCGTTCAGTCATTTTCATGTTCATAAAATGTCATTGTTTGCTAGTTGGCATGCAAGTCAATTGATGGGCGAATGCAATATTTGTTAGAAGGG
>VCCN01003571.1:2198439-2211643 GCA_006491835.1 Architeuthis dux | reverse complement strand
TCTCACTAATAAGTGTCATTATAATTATCATAATATAATATGAATATGGAATCCTCACGACAAATTAGTTTCACACTTCTTCATGAATCTTCATGTGAGCAATGTTCTTAAAAATTATACGTGATCTTATATATACCCTGATTTTTCTGTTAGTTTCATACACCAGTGTTCTTGATTTTGATGTTTGTGGAGGGAACGTCGGCCAGAGCCAGGTACATCCAGAACATTGTTCAACCTGTTCAGCTGCCTGTGCTGATTCCCAAGGAGGATATACAGTGTATTAATATGGGGTCTGAGTACTGTTGTACACCCTTTTTTTGGAACCTGTGCACGTATTGATCTGCATATGGGATCATTTACTGTAATCCAGCTATTATTATTTAATACCTTAGTATTAAATAAATTTAAAAAATAAAAAATAAGGTATTAAATAAATTTCTTGCAAATTATTCTGAGTCTCCACATTGTCATTTCCCAAAAATCATTATGTCGGATAACCTTTATCCTTTCATACACCATATATATATATATTGCAAATGTTTATGTATATATCTGTATGTACATATTTACATGTATAAGTTGTGGCATATATGCATTTGTATCTATATATAAAGATATGTGTCTTTACATATGTATTTTTGTTGATCTGTGGACTTCATTTATAGCAGTCATACCCTGTACCTATATGTGCGTGCACATGCGCACGCATGTATGAGCACATGCTTTAAATAAGCTTAGTAAATATCTTCATAGAGAACATGTCTCTGATATGAATTTGCAACATTCCAGCGCAATCTGTCAATGTGAGTTTCCCACGTGGGTGAACAGAAACAAGAATAGTATCTTGTATGTGGCTCCCTACACACAAACCTACTTTCTCAGTGTTATTGTTGACTATAGTAAAGACAAGAGTAAGTATTCAAAAATAGAATCCTAACAGGTTGTAATGGTCATATGTACCTTCAGTATCAGCTTACATTTGTGCAACCGATAAACCCACCAATAGGAAAGTACTTTTCTTTTCTTTAGAAAAGACAGCAGGTGAAAACAAAATACAATAGATCAGAACAGCAACATTACAAAAGCTCAAAAGAATATACATCAAAGGTTTTGCTGAGCAGCAAGAATACATTTGTTTTAGGGACTCTGAATGATCACTTAAAAAGTTTATATATATAATATAATTATATTATGTATACGCCCCCTCAATTTGAGGTCGAGCACTATAGTTAGGGAATTTAGCTATTTATACATAGCTCTTCAGAGTTAATTCGAATTGAGCGCTCTTGTAAATAGAAAGACATATGAGTTTATATGTACTATAAATTGCCTACAAATTTGTGTACATGAGTAACTTAACCACATGATGAACATAAGATAGTTGTTGCTGACCTCCAAATTGACCTGACCTTGAATGGACCATTCAAGGTCAGGTCAATTTGGAATTTTCAGAAATGTTCAATTTTGGCATTTACTAAATCTAATGGAGATGACCACACCCTATGGGCCCCAAATTCATATAAACAGTTAACTTGACCACAGTATGAACATAAGATAGGGAGCACTGACCTCTGATGACCTCTAACGGTCAATTTAGGCATTTTCAAACCTAAGGGAGATGGCTGCACCCTATGGGCTGCAAATTTATGTACATTGGTAACTTGAATTCAAGTTGAACATAAGATAGGTGGCAATTCAAGGTCAGGTCAATTTTGGCATTTTCGACCAACCTGAAGGGTTGCAATCCCTACTTTGACAAACTCTGTATTAGAATTTACATCATGACCTTTCAGTATATACATACATGTATATATTCTATACATCTATCTATCTATATCACTGCATGCATGTGTGTGTGTGTGTGTGTGTGTTCATACATGTTGTGTGAATATGTAGGTAAATCAATACGTCCTAATGATAAAAATGCATTTGTTTTATACACTAAATATTTATTTTTTAACATAATCTCCTCCCTTGTCAATGCACATAACGCAATGCTTCTCTATTAATCACATAGATCGAACATTATACAGTGAAAATTCCAGATCAAAATTCAATAACTGTATGAGGCTTATTGATCCACCTTTTTTCCCAATTGATCCAAAAGTTTGCTGCACTATCTTTAAATTCAATAAATCTTAGAAGGTGACTTTCAAGTTTACTCGACTGTTTATTGCTTGTTCACTCAACTGTAGTATGTTGTTTGCAAGTCATAGAAAGAATTCAGAAACTAGGAAAACAGGTCTGGTTAGTCACTCAATAGAAACCGTCACGTGAGCAATGTATTTTGGCAGCATGCCGTGTTGGAGGTGATCAATTAAAAAATTTGAAAAAGGAGTGATACTTCTCTCGCCTTTTGTTAGGCGGTGATCACTAAGAAAGTCTGAATTTCAAAAACAAGCATGAATACTGCACGACAGAAACTAAGGGACCAATTTAGCATAAAGTTACTTTGTAAATTGAATCCCCCACTAAAAGCCTATATTTGGGAGAAATTTTCATAAAACAAAAGAAAAACATTTTTTTTTCTAGACATAAGGAGTAAATGTTTAAATTTTCAGCCCTCTAGCTCCATTGGTGCGGCCTGTATGTGCAACATATACATAGACAACCAGCCAGCTAGACTGACTTGAAAACTGAAGAAACCTATGTTGACAGTTTTGGTGACAGTTTTGGTGACAGTTTTGGTTGAGGTTTCTAAAAAGATTTATATGAATAAAAGATTTTGTCAAAAGAATGCTTGAAACTTTGACATCAACCTACTATGATGAAATAGACAATTTAGTTGTAAGGTGGTGTAGCATTAGAGATTTCAGACCGTGGACGGGATTAAGGAAAACACGTTGAGACAACTGATGGCAATCTCAAAAGATGACTTTAAAAAATGGAAGGGATGCTGGGGTGTACTTTGAAGGGGACTAAGGTGTCATTTCCCATGGTAGGCTTTTTTTTTTATTAATATTAAATGACTGCATATTTGCTGATCTACTCACTTGAACAATGCGAATGCAATGGTCACACGGTACACAAGCTCACTCAGTGGAGTCTCTCTGCCGACAGAGTAACCCTATGAGAGAGTGTCTGTTCACGCATGCACAGTAAGGTTCCCTCTGATCGGTTACATCAAGGCTTCGCAACCAGTTCTCGGGATATTCAAAATGGTTGGATATTTTCTGGACAAACCTCATACAGTATGAAGTATGAGAACCATTTTCAAAAGTGTAAAAGGAAAGTTCTTTGATAAATAATTATGCTGTTCTTTTGAAATGTAAATTATGTCTTTGTGATAAAAGGTAATGCACAGGTCTGAGAATTGTTGAAAGGGAAAGGCAATTTTTCCTTTTGTAGGAAAGAATTTTGAAAATTTGGTTATGTTTCATGCTAGAAGAGAAATTCTCTGAGAGAAAACATTTCTATGTAAAATCCTCAGACCCCAACCATAACAAATTCATACAATATATAGCTTAAGAAGTTGTTTTTTTTTTCAACACCCATGATATCTCAAGCAATATACTGTTCCTCAAGATTAGAAATGTTCATGAGGTCAAAAGATTCCCACTATCAAACACATTAATTCTGAGAGCTTGAAAAATAATCTACAGATATTTACAAGCAGAAAAATAAGATGAAATTCAAATTAAAATATTAATGAAGCTATTTCTTTGTTTAAAAGGGGGGATAAGATAATAATAAAATCTGAGTTTTTTTACAAAAACACTTGATGTTTGATTAAAATCTGAAAACAAAAATGTATTTTGTGTTTTCTTCAGATCAATGGGTTATGCATATGCTTGCTTATTTATTCTAGTGTTATTATCTGGATAAAGCATTATGCCCTTTCTCTTAAATAGCTGAAATTTTCACTAAATAATGCTCAATCTATGTTATTAATATTCACCACTGAATTAAGTGTATTGACAATGAAGGAGATTTGAACCTGTAACATTTTATCCAAAATCTGATCCTTTAATTGCAATCTACTAATTGTGATTACTCAGCAGATTTGATCCTACTTATCTGGTAAACAAACCTGCAAAAACACTCATCTGATTTTAATAAAAAAATATATTAGGTTAAATATTCATAGGTTATCATAACCTAATGTTACTTATATATCCTACCTGATCAATTCATTTCAGATTGACATGAATCTAATGAACAACTGGCATTCAACCATCTGGCAGATTTATAAAAAAAAGGACTGACATACGCAGAACTGTCAGTTTGTTTTGATCAGAGTTAAAATATAGACAGAAAATCAAAGTAAAGTAATATTATTTTCTCTCACTCCCAAAAATAAGAGAAAGAAAAAATCTTGGCACTGTTGAAGGTTTATGCGCATGTGTCTGAGACTGTCTCAAGGGCAGATTTTAATACCATCGGCAAAATATCAATAAGAAAACACGTCATTCGCCAGATTTTTAATAATACTGCGGAAATTCTATTATAGTTTGCATATCAATACTTTTCATTAAAAAACAAGTGAGTAGTCTATATTATTTGTAATTTGTTTTTTATAACCAGTTTATACAGCATTATAATGAATGAAATCAATTTTTCTTATGTTGTATAGCAGCATTTCCCAAACTGTCGGTCATGAGCGAAATTTTGGTGGGCTGTGAAAAGTTATTAAACTATGATTTTATTAATTATACAAAAATATATATCACACAAATGGAAAAGTGTACATTGTGTGTGATAACATCAACATTGAGTTGTTAGTAAATTTAAAGTTCACTGCTTTATCATAGCCTCAGCCTATAGTGGCACCACCAAGTTTTGTTTACCACGTGATGTTCTGTGCTGTGAAATCTGGATTACATTAAATTTGGGGAATCAAGCTTAATTTATATCACACAGCTTCGAGAAACGCTACAGGGAGGCCAATAGATGAGCTCAAAACACTAGGTGATTACAATTATATAAGCTTGTGGAAAATATATTAATTTACCATAGAGTCAGTTATCATTCTGTTTCCTATGTGTGTTCACAGGCTGATCATTTAGCTGGACCACAAGTTGTACAGAGTAGCTTAACAAAATGTAAGTAAATTATATAACTGTTCATGGAAACATTATATAACTTCATGGAAACATTTTTCACTATGTTAATGAAATTCGTTCCATGGTCCCTACTTCTGGGTAATAAATTACATTAATGTCCATATCTTTCTTATTAACAACAGTTAAAATTCATTTTTTTCCAATAAAGTTAGTTGGGTCGCTATAAGCTGTGGTCATAAATAGTGGGTTGTGCTTTTAAAAAGTTTGGGAACCACTGTTGTATAGTAATGTATGTTATATGATTTTCAATCTGTACTACATCACAAAGTATTGTATCTTTGCCAGCCTATTTCAAACTGTATGATTGGTTGGCCAAAAAGTTTGTTAGGTTTATTTAGTAAAATAAAAGACAATTTTTTATTCCAACTTCATAATTCCATCCTCCCATAAATTTTGATCTTTCTGAATAAAGAATTACTCTAGATGCCTTTTGCAGTCTCTTAAGTAAGTATCTTGAGTTATGGCCCTTAGGCGAAAGAGTGTTTATCGACTTCTGGTAAGGTGGCACTATTTACGTTCTGGTGGCCTAGACGCCATATTGGTTTTAAGAAATTGTACACAACGTATGTGTCAGAGTCCTGTTGCTGTAAATAAGCATGAATAAATTGAATCTGTGAGTACGTCTTTTGTTGCATTTTAAATTTGTTGATATCTGTCCAGAAAATTAAATTTTTTTTCATTTTGAGAATTCTATAAAGAAATAAAGAAATGGTAATCTGAATATGCAATATCAGGTGAATATAGCAAATGAGTGAAAACTTCCCAACCAAGCTGAAACAATTTTCACCAGGTCACCAAAGTAACATGCAGTCTAGCATTATTATCCTGAGAGCATTATTCTCTTTCTCTTAAGTAATTCTGGATACTTCTTGTCAATTGTTGCCTTCAATTGATCTAATTGTGAGCAGTACTTTTTGGTTCTTGGGAAGGAGCTCATAGTAGGGGCCTCCTTTCCAATCCTACCATATACATACTTTTTTGGATAATGACCAGCCTTTGGTACGGTTGGTTGTGGTTTATTTTGTATGCCCTGTGAATTCTTGTATTTCACATTGTTGTAAAGTATCCACTTTTCATTATTAGTCACAATTTGTTTCAAAAATGAACATTTAGTGGTGGTTTATTTTGCATGTCCCATGATTTCTTGTGTTTCACATTGTTGTAAAGTATGCACTTTTCATTATTAGTCACAATTTGTTTAAAAAAGGGAACATTTTCATTACAAAAAGTTGCAAATTGCATACAGAAATATGGTCCAGTAGTTGTTTTTACACTTAACTTATGTGAAAGTCAAATAGCAAAGCTGGTGCCAATGTTTTTCAGCACTTGATTAGGATATTTTGAGTATTTTGGCTATTTCCTGCATCATATAACATTGATTATTCTCAAATCATATCTTGATTTGGTCACTATGTGCCTCAACTGATCTGCCTGACTGTGGAGCATCATTCAGCAAGAAATCTCCAGCATGAAACTTTGCAATTCATTTTTGACACATTCCGTCATTCTCGATAGACTTCTTTTTTGGGGGTATTTGGGTTGCATTTTCATCTTTCTTAACATAAAAACGCATAATATGCTGAAAATGTTGCTTATTTTATTCCATTTTAATACTTTTCATTAAAAAACAAGTGAATAGTCTATTTTATTTGTAATTTATGTTTTTCTATAACCAGTTTATACAGCATTATAATGAATGAATATGCCAATTTTGACAATTTCTTCTTAAATGCATGCTTATATGATAGCTGTCACAATACAATAAAAAAGTGATCTTTTTGAATGAAGTTAGCTAAAACCAAATGCTCTTAATGCCATGTAATGAGAAAAACCAAACAAAACGTATAGGCTATCCAATAGAATAATAACTAGTTTATAGTATATTCCATAGTTTTCAGTTCATGCTGGTAGCCTATCTATATTGTTTCTAAACTTAAAAGAGTTAATAACATTTATGTAGGTTCATCAATAAGTCTGTTGCCAAATATTTATTTTCCAACATAATCTCCTTCCTTATCAATGCACTTAATTGAATGGTGAATATTTATTACATTGATAAAACATTATCCAGTGAAAGTTTCAGATCAAAATTCAGTTGATAACTACATTTCGGGTTACAGACTTATTGATAAATTATTGTCTTTATTGTATTGTTCAACAGAAAACAACAAATTTAACATAAAGCTTGGTCTATCCAAGAAATTATAAGCACTAGTAGGAAAATTCCATGTCTTCACAAATTATGAATTAAAGTCAGAATAATTCATATATTTTTAAAATACAGAAAAACAAATCATAATATATTGGTTATAAATATTTTGAAATACTATTGTTGTCTTTTACAAAGTTTGAATGTGAGGCATATAATCTTACTTAATGCTGTACAACTTTCATTTAGTTCCAGGGCCGGCCCACTGTTTCACAAACATGGGCAAGTGCTAGGGGGTGCCTCCTGCCATGTGCCTGAGACAGTAGGACTTCCCAAATACAAATGGAAAAATGGGAAAATGAATAAATTAACAAAATAAAAACAGTAAAAATAAGAAAATTCCCTGATGTAGAGTCAGATTTTTCAGGAATATCTGACAGTTAAATACTTTTTGTTGTGGTGAAACTAAGAGAAACAATTGGCAAAGGAAATTCTCATGACCAACAACAAGCTCATTTAATTGTAATTTAAATTATTGATTTTTAGCATCAATCAGTATAGTATAGTATTGATACATATATATTTACCTATATATTTATTTTTCTTGCTGTAAAACATAAATAAATAATACTATACTTTAAAGGGTGCTGAATTTCAGCTTGCCTGAGGGCCCATGGGCCGGCCCTGGGGGCTCTGGAGGCCCAGGAACCCTAGGGCCAACCCTGTATAGTTCCATTGATTCCTTGACCTATTCCATGGTTCCCAACCTTTTCGAGTCATTCCCTACTTTTGTCAATAAGATTACTAGTATTCCCCCCTTCCATTTATTAAGTTGCAACAAAGAATAATTTCAAATAATAACTTTATTTTACATATAATTAGACAGTTTTATACTAAGAATTAGTTTAATTTTATAATTGTACAGCTGCTGCTGTGTATTTGTTACTCAAAGAAAAAAAAGCGAAAATAATTAGAACACATCATTTGAAATTCAAATTTATTACATAAAAATAAGAATTCTGCTATCGTAATTGATATACACATCAATGTGATCTCCGTTCTTGTTTTTTTGCTACTAGTTCTTCGATTTGTGGGTCTATTTGTGAGAGAACACATTTTAAATCATTCTTAACTTGTAGCTTATTTTGAGCCTTTGACTTGATAGATAGAAGTGCAGAAAACCCTATCTCTAGACTGGACTTTTATTTTTACCTAATAGCCTTATTCCCCCACTGGACTACCCAAGTTCCCCAGGTTGGGAACCACAGATCTATTCCAAAACAATCAACATATCAGATAACCCTTTTTAAGTTTGCCCACTTGTTTTGCAAGAAAAACAGACAAGGGTTGAGGTAACTTGACACACTGGATCAAATAACAATGGATTGATTTATTGGAAAAACACATGCAAACACTGAAACTAAGCACCAATGTAGATAGTTAGTAATGGTTGTTTAACCCTTTAGGAAAATGCTGTTTATTCCAGTAGCCATTTAGAATAATATATTGCTCATTATCATTAATGTTTGACAAGTGTTTCTTTTATCTTATTTTTGTTGCTCTTTATTGCAACAGCCAAATCATCATTCTATAATCATGAAGTAAGCAGCATGGATTGGAAATAAAAAATAAGCCTCTAGCAAGATTGTAATTCACATCCCTTGGGAGCCTGTCTATCAGTGACAGCACTTTACTGATGAGGCTACAATGGACAACCAGTACGAGTCATTCAAATTTAGCCATAAACCTATATTCTTTACTTCTCCAAATGCCATACACAGCTATCTTGTTTGTTTACATTTTTGTACACTAGTAGTATTAGATGTAATGGTATTCAAATTTCTTATATGAAGCATTGTCAATTAATATTAATTGTTTACTAGTATTTCTGTCATCTTATTTCTGCTGCTTTTTATTGCCATCCTCATATCATTATTCTATGATCGCTAGGTAAGCAGCATTGATAAAAAATAAAGAATAAACCTCCAGCAAGATTTGAACTTGCATCCCTTATCTTTAGCTATATAGCTATATTCTTTACTTCTACAAAATTATCTTTATTCATTTTTTATTAGATGAAGCATTGTCAGCCATTATTATTATTATTATTATTAATAATTTTTTACTAGTATTTGCTTTCATCTTAATTTTTAGTTGCTTTTTATTGCAACTTACTCAGTCTGTCAATCTATGGCAGTGAATAAACAGTGTGGATCAAAAATACAGGGTAAGTTCTCGGTGAGACTCGAACTCACATCCCTTTTGTCTCAAGGAGCTTGGTTAACTAGCTGCTCTTACCAACTCTACGGTTGGCAGAAGATCAAACTAACCTTTAAACCTACCTTTCATTGTTACCCAATCTCTCTCAGAGCCATATTTGTTATTGTTTTTACACTACTAGTATTAGTAACAGCAATATTATCTTTATTTATTTTTATTAGATGAAGCATTGTAAACCATTATTATTATTAATTTTTGACGTATTTTCTTTCATCTTGACTTTTCTTTTAAAGAAATAAAAAGCAACCAAAAAACCACATTTACTTATTTGTGATATAATGAAAAATATTATCTGTAAAAAGTACTCACTCTGAGGCTAAAGATTTTTCCACTTTCGCATTCACTTTACCAAAGGTGATCTAAAATGGAATTTGAATCATCCAAATGAATATTTGACATGTTAGTAGACTTTTTGGTTAAGTATTACAACATTTAAAAAATGAATTCATTTATTACTTGTATAGCATTGTTTATCCATTCAATTAAGCTGCAAATATTAAAATTAAGGGTTACAATGAATCTTATAAATACTAGGAAAACAATGTACAAGTTTCCAAGAGTTACTTATAATAACAACCTACTTGCTGATTTGAATATGTTGTAAACAGATAACCACTTTTACTATGGTGTAAAAAGAAAATGGGTATTTCTTCTAACGAAGAAATAGCCATTTTTTTTAAAAAGTTTAAGTTGATGTTATTGGTACTGAATGTTTATATTTTGATTTTATAACATTTTGATAAAATAAGAAAACCTATAAACGAAAAAGAATGCTCTTCAGACAATGAATAATAAAAATAAGTACTCAAATAAAAATGTGAAAATGACATTTAAACAAATTTTCTTTTTACTTCTTTGTTATCTGTAGGCCCCACATTGTGCCTTGTTCCTTCATTTCACCAATCTCCACATCCATCAGCTTCTTGTGTGTAAACTCCTCAGGCTGCTATTCCTTACTATCGAAATGCAGAAATGCTTCTTAATGCTATTAAGGAGTACATTGCAGAAGGATCCACTATCTCTATTAAGATTGTTGGCGGGATTACTCCACTGAGGAGTTGAATGCAGCAGGTTTTCATCACTTCAGTGTGAACCATTGAGATAATTTCATCGACTCCAAAACGGGAGCTAACACACATAAAGTAGAATGATATGGGGATCAGCAAAATGAAGGAACAAGGCACAATGTGGGGCCTACAGATAACAAAGAAGTATAAAAAAAATAATATTTAAATGTTATTTTCACATTTTTATTTGAGTACTAATTTTTTTTATTCATTGTCTGAAGAGCATTCTTTTTCCTTTATAGGTTTTCTTATTTTATCGAAATGTGATAAAAAAATATATAAAAATTCAGTACCAATGACATCAACTTAGTGAGTAATCAATGATATTCTTTATTAGATATAAAATCAGTGGTAGTTCTTTTTACTGCTAAAAAGCAATAAAACTGGCTTCAGTTTTAAGTCCATCAAATAAGCAAAGTATAAAGAGTTTCATATGAATGAAGGTATTTGTCATAACCTTGGGACAACAGGAGTTAGCTTGTGCTATTATTAGAAGCACTTCCTGTTGTTTAGACAGTTGACCTTGGGGTCAACCCAAGCGTCCCTATTTTGTCGCCTTTTTGGGCAATACTATTCAGTCAGAAGCAACTGGTCAACTAAGACAGTAACACCTATTTTCTGAGTCTTCGAAATCAGTCCATGAGAAGATCAACTGAATCTTCTTAACTAAACTATTCTATTCTCCCTCCCTATCTTCTAAAGTACTAACCACTACTAAAAACCATTAATACTAATACTAAAGAATAAATCAGACAACCGAATGTACAGACTTCTCACCTTGTGTTTTTCTACATAGAAAACAAGGTAGGTTCTTTTTTCATTTACATTGTTTGTTTGACTTTGTGACTTCTTTCGAAGCCCAGGTCATCACAATATTAATTCCAGTAATATTTCCTCTCAATAGCATCATGCCAAAGTCAAATATATTCACTTTTCACACTGTAATTATTATAATAGTATAATTATTATACTCCTACAATTTAGCCTATAAAAACTTTCAAAAGACAATAATGGATACAATTCTTCCCAAGTATCATATAATAAAATGCAATATCCCTCTATTCCCATATTGCTTCTGCTTCAGCAGCTTCTTCGATTTCTTTTATTCTTCAGCATCAAAATATTCTCCAGGAAAGTGGTTTTCATATAGCCTTTTCTATTCACCAAACACACGTGCATAGCATTGCAACAACCAAGAATCGAAGCATTATCATTGGGTAGTAGTAATAGTATTTATGGTGTCATTGTCACTATGGTAATAAGATTAGCTAGTGTCAAGCTTGAACTGCAACTGGTAAAAAGATACAAGAAAGAAATGTCACGTTTTTTACATCATAGAGAATAATGCTAAAATGAGAGATTTACTAATGTAACTAAATTCTTTGCAGATTCAAAGTAAATGGAGATATATTTTGTTATTATTGGAGGATTTGGAGCCTTTAAGAGTAATGGTTTCTACCCAGTAAGTTAGACTAATTTTCAAATACAATTTCAAATTGGGACATAATGCTGCTCAAGATGATAATAATTTCAACAAAGCATTTAGAGTGAATGCGACTACAGTGTGAACTGTTCAGTGTTGTTCAATAGGTTTAGGTCTGTGTCATAACCCTCTGGACAACAGGAGTCGCTTCTGCTATTTTTAGAAGCACTTCTTGTTGTCTAGACAGTTGACCTTGGGGTCAACCTCTGTATCCCTAATTTGCTGCGCTCTTAGGCAATACTCATCAGTCAAAATCAAGCTGCGAATGAAGCTAGTCACACCTATTTCGGCGTCTCCTAAATAATATCTAAAGATCAACTGAATCTTCTAAATGCTAACAATACTATATTCTATTTTTCCTCCCTATCTCCTCAATTACTAACCAGTACTAAAAGCCACTAGCCAATACTAATACTTAAGAAGAAACAGACAACTTAAGAACTTGACTGATCACCTTGTATTTCTACATAGAAAAAAGGTAGGTTCTCTTTCATAAATACATTGTTTGACTTTGTGACTTCCTTCGAAGCACAAGTCATCACAGTCTGGAAATATAGATACCAATAAAAAACCTCAAGGGTGGCTTAAACCTTTTCTTAATGATGAAGAATTATCATCAACTGTGGCCAACGACCCACAAACAATGATTCAAGCACTTTCTGCAGACTTTAGGACTTCAACAGTGACCATATAACGTCATCTCAAGGCAATAAGAAAGTTTATAAAGTCGGATAAAATGGGTTAAACATGTACTAAAATAAATGCTCCATGACAGTGCTTGACCAAAGACCTGTCAGCTGACTGTGTCTAAGCTTAGAGAATTGAGATTTGAAGTCTTGCATCATTCTCCCTATTCACCTAACATATCTCCTATTTCATCTTTTCAAGCATTTTCAACTTCATATCTGTAATAAAAGGTTCAATAATAGAGAAGCCATAATTTGTGCTTTTGCTGAATTTGTGACCACTAAACCTAAAGAATTTTGTAGAGATGGTATATTATCATTAGAGGTTCATTGGGAAAAGGTCATTGCTTCAAAAGGGTAATATTTTGATTAAATATTTACCATTTTTTGTTGTTTATATCATCCTTCATCTTACAATTCAAAAAAACAATATCCCATATGTAACAACTTAATATTAACGATTCACATTATGAGAA
>VCCN01003571.1:2066010-2097818 GCA_006491835.1 Architeuthis dux | reverse complement strand
TATATATATATATATACATATATACATATATATATATATAATTTATAATCAACTGATTTTAACAAATATGTACAATAACTATTTAGCACAGTACGTTTAATATACATTAGAGAAACCAAGATCACAAAAATACTGTATTTTTCAAGCAATTTTCTACGGACAGTATATTATAATAATGTAACTAAATACTAAAACTAATATTCATCAGAAATGAAGTATCCACAATTACATAGCTTTTCTTATAGAAATAGCAACAGGAAATCATGAATTTTACAAGAACAGGGTTTACTATGAGAAAACATTTTTTTTACCTTGGTTTGAAATATGTTTCGCTTAAGTATATGGTAACAAGTTCATAAATCAAAGACTTGAAATAGAGATTGCGACCTTCAGATATTACTTAAAATAAATGTCTATACTGGTGTAACTGATACATAACTAGCCAACATTAACTGGTAACTACAGACTTAGAATGCAAAGAAAAAAAAGAAGAAAAAGAAAAAAAAAAAAAAGAAAAAAAAATAACCTGCTTCAATTCATATACGTGTTTGAACCAACATTCATTTCAAGAACCTTGGGTGAACCAAGCCAAATATTTTAAGATACTCAAAAATATGTGAAAAATATATTTAAAAGTACCTACTTCTATTGTTCATTTACCTTTGCCGACAAATTTTGCCACACCTTTTGCATGAAACTAATTCAACCTCTTTTCAAACTCTTATCGATTCCTGAAATTCCTGGAACCGGAACCCTGCCACTGCACATGACAAACAGGAACCCTGGCCACAGAGATGAGAGTTTAACGCCATATCGTCAATGTTGGATTGTAAACGTCATTAACATCGCCTCAGCTTAATCTATGTAGTTTCGATCATTAAGTGTTTGAACAAGCATTCATTACCCCTGACAGAGTTTTCGTTACCGTAACTCCAGTCACCAGACAAGAGAGCAGCAATGTCATAAGTCACGAAGAGAAGTGAATTTTTCGCAAAACAAATGTTACATACACCAAGTCAACTGACATGGTAAGAGAATTTCATTTCTTCTCGACCTGACCGCTTCCATAAGAAATATTTCTTCCTTTCGTGTTAGATCTCTTACCCCCCCCCCCCTCGTCGAGAATGGTTGCTCGGTTAGAGAAATATTTTCGACAATTTCAGCCAGTGTATTTTCCAACCTTCCTTTGGTGTATGTCTCATTTAGTAACCTTCAGAGTTTAGAATTGAACTCTTTATTTTGCTCAGGAGTATATCATTTTCAGAGTCTTTCCAAGGAATTGAACTCTCAACACTTGTGCCAATAGGGAAGCACAAATCTCTCCATTATGTGGCCTGTTCTCTTGATATTCTATAAGACTCATGTACCAGCTGACATACCTATAAACACTCAGACTCATAGATTGCCACAAACAATACAGTAACCAACAGCCTTACCAATAGGCTATTGGCCTTGGACTGGATAGTTCAGAGATACATAAAAGATGATCAGTTGAAAAATCATTCATTCAATAATTCTAAACCAACCTTTGTGCTATCAAGTGATATTTGCTGCTTTGTTTGGGAGTTACCGGTTGTGCAGGACTACATGACAAATGGTTTACAAGGGTATTTGGAGGGCTAACGATCAGTGTAATTCATTCAAGCTCCATAACTGTCCATATCGAGTTAGACGGCTTTCTAGTCATAATACCAGCGCATTAGACGCAGTGTAATATTTACATAGTTTTTTTTTAAATGTCCATCTTATATATCGACAATAATTTTGCAACGCATCAATGTTAAAAAAACAAGATATGTTTCTAAATACTTAATATAAATTTGATATGGCAGTATTCTAATAAATACATTTTCTAGTTTCAAGTGACAGTTCAGCTGGTCTTCATAGGAACATTGTTAACTTTGCATTTATACTTAGAGTATAATGTAAATAATTAACATTCCATGTCTGATTCCATTTCATCATCAGATATTATATTACATAGCAATACTTCAGTCAAACTGACACATGACCAAAATGCTTACAATAGAAAATACTAAATGAGCAATGTTTCATTTAACAGAATAGGATACAAAACCAAACCTTTCATTAGACATGTTTTTTTTTTAACAAAAAAAAAAAAAAAAAAAAAAAAAAAAAAAAAAAATATTCAAAATACCTAATAAAATATATTTTTTAAATGACTTTTGCAGTCTTCGACAGAATTGAAATGTTTTTCATTTAAAGAATTATGGAAAGACCAAATAAGTCCAAAAAGGCAATATTTGGTGAATACGGTAGTAGAACGTTCGGTCTGCGATAATTGCGGTGTTGTTACGCTTGTTCCTTGCGGAAAGTGTTCGTCACAAAATTCCAACACATTCTTTGGGAACGTGATGGAATTTTGTGACGAACAAGATAGCTTTATTTTTGGCCAACTCGAGTTGTTCTGATAGGAATTTCCTGAGTTGTCCCATTTTGAACAGCGACATTAGACTACACATCCCAAAATCAAAATGTTTCTTTACTTTGTTATTATCATCTATAGTTGTTTGTAGCATAATAAAAACACCATTAAAATGTTGAGGAAATAAATAATTATATTTATTTTGCTCCATTCAAATAAACTGGTTTTAAACAAAACTGAAAAGTTACCTGTAAACTTGTAGAGCTGCAACGATTAGTTAACTATTAAATTAATCGCCAATATAGTCCTCTTTGACAGTAAACTGAATATCTTTGGGTTGTGGACAAAACAAGACATTTGAGGACGTCATATCAGGCTTTGGAAAACAGTGATCGACAATTTTCACCATTTCACAGAACATGTAGAACACATTTTACAAACAACTAATTAGTCGAGAAAATAATCAACAGATTAATTGATAATGAAAAGAATTGTTAGTTGCAGCCCTAGTAAACTGTAAAAACACAGAATTAAGAACAAATAAACTGAAGAACCTAAATTCTGTATCTCATTCTCAGTCTTTGAACCAGGGTTGCCAGATAGCTGATAGCCAAAAACACACCAAAAATGGCTATATGCCAAACTGCTTATAAAATATTACAATACTGCACTACATTCCAAAAAAATAAGAATTTATTAAAAATACTTCTACAACAAATAACAAATTAATACCTCAATTAATCCTATATTTCCAAGTCCTAAAGCAAGGGTCCCCAAAACTTTTTAGACCATTGACCCTTCATGCAATACGTGATCTCTCATCAACCCACAAGCTTGTATAAAAAAATACTACTAATAATAATAAAGTAGACATGCAGTTTTAGACATGGTTTTGTTTCATTTTTGAAAAATTAAAAACAAAGGGAAAAATAAATATGGCCAAACCAAAAAGTTCATGGCCAAATGCTTTTCATAAAATGGCAACCCTGCTTTGAACGGAGGTCTCCGTGACCTGCAGCCACCACAGACTTTCCGAGACAAATATATACAGAGGAAGAGGGAAGTGAAAAAGTATACATTTACATATACACATTGTATATGTATCTAACTATACTTTTTCACTTTTTATATCCCTCTCCCTAGGTTCAGTTTCTAATTTGCTAAAGCGATAGTTTTAAAAAATCCCCTTCATCCAGGGGAAGATATCTGTTCATCCCAGACACATTATCTACCATCCCCAGGACAATGCGCTATAAGGGCTACCCCCCTTTAAACAATTTCTGTTTAACCCATCGCACTCGGATTTTACACCGGAAGGCCGAAGAATGGATCGGCCAAACCGTGTTTACAACACAACACAAATAACAAGAAGGAGTTCAATCGTCCAAAGAACCATTTCAGTATATTACGCCTTTTCTCTTAACTAATTCTGGAGGCTTTTCATCAATTGCTGTCTTTAATTAGTCTAATTGTTCAGATCAATTGTTTAACTCTCCAGAAGGAGCTCATAGCAGAGGACTTCCTTTCCAATACAACCATATAGACAACATTACCTTCTTTGGATGAAGGCTGACCTTTCTTATGGTTAATGGTGGTTCATTTTGCTTGCCTCACAATCTCTTACTTTCCACATTGTAAAGTATCCACTTTTCATCGGCCATCGCAATTGGTTTTTAAAAAATAGAACATTTAAATACAGTCCAGTAATTTTTTCACTAAACTTATGCAGAAGCCACCCAATAAAGTGACTAACATAACCAGCGCCTGATTTGGATATTTTGAGTACGTCATAAACACTATTCTCAAGTAATGTCTTCATTTGATTGCTATCAACCAAATTTTCGAGCATCATTCAGTGACATATTCTCCAGCATGAAATTTTGCTTACCACTTTTGACACATTCAATCATTCACAATATCTTCTCCATAAAACAAAGTAGCATTAAAATAAAATAGCACAATATGCCAAAAATGTTATTTATTTTCTTCCATGTTATAATCAATGACCAAAAATGTCAGTTTTGACAATTTTTTTTAAAAAAATGCTCATATGACAGTTGTCACAATACAAAAGCAACCTTTTTAAATGAAGTTTGTTAAAACTAAACGCTACTCATGCCATCTAATGATAAAACAGAACAAACATTTTGGCCAACTCGATATATAAATCCATTACATTTCAACAGAAAATACAAATAATATTTATTGCTGTAGAACTGTGCTAGACAGCATTTCTAAGTTTTACTCACTATATTTTTAAGGAAGAAAAAGAAAATAATTTGGTTATTCAATCCTAGAGTTTCTTAAAAAAAAAAAAAAAAAGAAAAAAAAAAAGTACTTTCATGGCAAATTTCTTAGTACTGCAGCAACTGTATCCAATAGCCAACGAAGAGAATGTTTACAGCATAAACTTTACTCAATGCAATACAGCTGCTACTTGCAGTTATAATATCCCCCAGTTCAAAAGAGAAAAAGACAACACCTGTTGAAGTAACTCTTAGTAATATTTACTAACATTAATCTAAGATATAATTTACATACAGAAAATCATTAGTACAGCTTATATCAATAATTTTGTTAAAAACTTCCTTATTTTTAAATATACATATGTAGGTTGGTTCAAGTTTTTTTTAGTATTAGGAAAATTTGTAGTGAAAACGAATATTTCTGCTACAAACTTTCCCGTTACGTTTTTAATGACGTGACATTTTAAATGGCCCGACAATAATAAAACAGAATAGTTTATGATAAAATTAGGTAAAACCAATTAAAGCTTTGAGTTTTGGGATTTTCTTCAAGTTGTCTCTAGACCTTATTAAGATTGGCCTAGATCTATGCCAATCTAACATAAAATGTTTGCTAAACCTTCTGCAGCGAGGATATATTCCTGTCTACCCTTTCAATTTATTGCTACATTAATGATAAATCATGAACCATAACTTAAATTTCACCTGATGCTCAGAATGTAAAAAACAAAATATACAACATTTAATAAAAATGTTAAAAATCCATAAGTATTTTCTGTTTCATATCATATGCTGCTCTACTCAGACAATAATTTGCTGTTATTATATGACTTGTTTGAAGATGAGGCAGTACGTCAGTGCAGGCACAAATGCCAACAGCTGGTGTGATGCGGTATGATGGTGTAAACAAAAGAAATATATTAACTGGTCATAGGGCATAGGTGTGATTAATAATTTTAATCATCTTATTCGATATTGGAATTTAATCCATAATATCCAAAAGTACTTTAATATTACAGAGGATAAAAAAATTTTTTTTTAAATTACAAATATTTAAAGCTACACAAATCACTTTCCTACTTCTAATTAGAACCCCCCCCCTCACCAGTACTTACATAGTATATGTTCATTCACACCATTACAAAATTTGTAGACATATGCAGAATTCGGACTAAAGACTTTTAGTTTAGTAATCAACTGATTTATGTAGCATATTTTTCCATTGTGCGTCTATTGGTTTTGTCATTTTTTTATCATCCATGCCTCAGCGGTCCCATGAAATGCTCGTAAATTTAAGTGGGCTTTCACTGAATACCCACTTGACCTTTAAACGGAGTTGACAGGTAACAGACACCCATTGTAAACAATTGTATTTTTCACTATATTTCAAGTAAAAAGTAATATTTTTTTCAAAATCCAGTAAGTAATCATAAATTGACTAATTTTCATTGAATCCTATATTTCTATAATGGCTACTTTATTTTTGGAAGATTTTCTATTACAGAGTTAAAATTGTTCTGTTGCTCAATGGACATCAAACATGACATAAAGTAATTTTGGATGACAAATATTGACATTAAAAGCCATCTAAAACTTGCTTTAAATACACAAAAGTAATTTATTTTTTTTTACAACTAGCTTTATGCTATTTTCTTGCAATTAAAACTTCAATAGCAGATATTTAAATTGTTGCAATATGTTTTCAAGTTTTTATTAAAAAGTCTGATCATTGCTACAATTTGTAATGTTTTTGGTACCTAGTGGAGATGAGCAAAATATAAATTATACCATTTTATGCAGTCATATTTTGGGGTAAGGTATGCAAGATATAAATAGGTATCTGGTCTACAATCTTAGATATGAACAAAAATATAGAATAACACTGGCTTATATAACGGCCTAAATACCATTGCTGTAACAAGAGAAATTCATCATAAATTTCTTTGTGAATTTTTATTTGTTATTTAAACCAACTGACAAGCCATTCTGATGTTTTACACAAGATTGAACTACAGACATCGTTATCTGTTGACGTGCTCACAATGCTTCACCCTGAACTAAAAAGGATTTTGTCCAAAACTCCCTGAAGATGACCAGATGTGACATACACTGGAGGAAGCTGAAACACTTTGATCAAAACAATAACAATGAGGATCCTTGTTCACAATAAGTCAGAGTAATTACAGACCTTGTGATCAGTAATCAAAATACTCTACTAAAACAGAAAGGTTTGGGAAATATCCTTTAAGTTCCCCTTCAAGCTTCATAAGATGTACTCAGTGATTAATTCTTTAAATATGTCAGTCTTAGATTGTGAGACATCCGAGCCTGTTTTTTGGGGCAACAAGTTCATTAAAACGAAGGGAAACTTTAGCAACTGTACAAAAACTATCATGTTCAGGTGTTTTGAGATTTGATCTGTGTTTTTATCTAATCCCCAACAACGCTGAAAATGTTGACTCACAAAACCATGTTGATGGAAAAAAACAGCAGTGCTCGAATAGCAGGTTAAGCAATCAGTTTGTAAGAGTTTTTGTATCAAAAACCAAATCAATTCTTCACAGAAAATACAAGTGCAGAATGATCATGTGGAGTTCTACCAGCTCCTCTTACATACCTGCTGCAGCCTGCAACACCTGAGCATTTGCAATGAAAGGATTCTGAAGATAGACAAATTCATCATCACTAAGGTTTAGGAAATTAAGTTCCTCTTCCAGCTTCAGCACAGTGATTATTTCTTTTTTACATTGTGGATTCTGATCAAGAAATTGTGTCACAGAACTAAACATAGCCACGGTATCAGACTGAATACTTCCTCTCCACAGACAAAGTTTTGGAAGAAATGCTGTGAGCTGAGGCACAAATTCCCAAACTGTTGCATCCTTTCTTTGGAGACTCTGGTTTAGCATATTTAGAGCATCAAAGATATCAACAAAGTAAGCAAGATTCAGAAGGAGGGTATGATTAAGAAAGTGACAAAATCTTCATCTTTGAAAAGATTCCAGCAATTCTCTTTAAAGTTCACAGACAGGTTTTGTGACATTTTCAGAGGAAAGTTAGCACACATTAGTATGGTATATAAGTACAGTATGGGCAGCACCGAAATCTTCAACTTTATAATGTGAAAGAAATAGGGAGGAGAGCTTGTCTAGTTGGTTGCGTTTATCATCAGCTGTTTTGTAACAATGTTACGCAATACAGCAGTGTACACCATGGTTATACACTCAGACCCCTTAGTATGTACCACTTGAGAAGTGCAAATGTACCTCTGGAAGTACATGGAAGTACTAAGCAAGTAAATATTTCATTTTCAGATAATTTATTCAAACAATACCTTTAATAAGTCCCTTCGGATTGCATCAGTAAAACATATTTTATCTATATAATCTTATAATGTTGCCAAAGTTTATTAAAGAGTCAATTCTATATAAATTAGATCTGAGATAATACCTACCAGCAGTGCATACTTTGAATATGACAGTCTTACATTGTGGATTCTGATAAAGAAATTCTGTCACAGAACTAAACATAGCCAAGGTATCAGACTGAATACTTCCTCTCCACAGACAGAGTTTTGTAAGAAATGTGAGCTTAGGCACAAATTCCCAAACTGTTGCATCCCTTCTTTGGAGACTCTGGTTTAGCATATTTAGAGCATCAAAGATATCAACAAAGTAAGAGAATGAAGCAGAAAACAATAATTCACAGAACAGACACAAATCCTTCTATAGAACTAAACAGTTTTAATAAATACAAATTATGGTTTATCAGTCTTTATGAGATGAATCATCGTTTCTGTTGCTTTATATCAGATTTTATGGCCAATACATGAATTCAAAACAAAGTAGTAGGCTTCAGACAAGATTTGAACCCACATTCTACTTTCTCTGAATTCATGCAATTTAAATTCAAGATCCAAAGAATATATAAGCCATAAAATAAAGCAATAGAAAATATTTTTTTAAAATGATATGAATTCACGAACAAAATTTGTTGTGATG
Source organism: Architeuthis dux (assembly GCA_006491835.1). Lineage (NCBI taxonomy): Eukaryota > Metazoa > Mollusca > Cephalopoda > Oegopsida > Architeuthidae > Architeuthis > Architeuthis dux. The sequence goes on along the minus strand of VCCN01003571.1, from coordinate 2,089,185 downwards.
GTATTCCACAGCATTTGGTGAGGAATAAGCCCCCAGCCTGAGCAGTGAATTTTTAAGGTGAAATATACCAACTTCATTGGCAGAGATAAAAAAAAGTGAAAATACATCTCACGAAACTGATAATAAATCTATTTGAGAAAGTTTGAGGGTCTGTTCATCTCCTCCCAAACGTGGCATTGTAGACAGAGGTATTGAATTAAGGTATCCCTAAAATATGATAACTTAAAGAATGCTAAAAAAGAAATCTGGGTAATTTTTAACATAATCATAATATTGTGGTGTCTGCATTAAGGCTAACCCCTGAAAATAATCATCTGATTTCTATCTAACTATATAATATATATTTGAGAACGTTTGTGGATCTGTCCATCTTCTCCCAAATGATGTATTATAGCCAAAGGTACCCATAAAATATACTAACTTAAAGAATGCACGAGACTGCTATATACAGTGGAAAGCCATTTCATTTCTGACATAGAAAATAACTTTTCACAGGGAATCCAACAGTTTCACTATGCTGAATGTGTCTTCATTTACAACACTTCTTGGTCATTTATGCCAGGCATACTGTTAGTAAAGAATAAAAACAAGGGCAATGGTGAATTTAAATGGAAAAAAAACAACAAAAAAATCCTTTGGCTTTACTATCAAATATATTGGAAGGAATTTTTTAATACAATAAAAAATAAGTGAAGAATAATAGGGAATCACCCTGAATATTACATTTACACAAAAACCGGTCAATAAAAACTGAAAAGTAGTTATTTTCTATAGTTTTGAGAAGGGTCATTAACATTCAAATAGTTTGTTGGACAATTGAACTCCTTGTTTGTGCTGTTAACACAACGTTTCGGCCAATCCATTTTTCGGCCTTCCTCAGGTGTAATATCCGAATGTGATGGGGTAAACAGAAGTTTTTAACTTCAAAGGAGGCAACCCTTAAAACATAACCCAAACCCGACAAGACAAGAATAAAGAAATACCTGAATCCTATGTTATAAGGGTTGCCTCCTTTGAAGTTAAAAACTAGTGCTTATGTAATGAAATACACCCAGATCATGTTACCGATAGCCGTTGGAAGCTGGTCAGATTTGAAATATGGGTTAAACTGCCTATGTGACCAACTAGAGAGATCGGGTTACCGAAAACCGTTGAAGATTTGAAAAGGGAGGATCATATGACCATTAGGATATATAAGGGTCTAGATTGAAACGCTTAGTGGAGTTGGGGTCGAAACCTGAAACGGGTTCGCACAGTCCCCGCCCATCAGGGAGTGAGAGCCGGTTAGAAGCAGTGACCAGTTGGAGATTTGAATCCGGAGCGACAGGTGCACCTACATATGCGGAAATAAAACACCAGATTTAAAATTGAAGACCGTGAATTTTGTCGTCTTTTCTCTTCTCACACGTGGGAGAGTTTTTGTCCGAAATGATTTTCCCTACACAGAAAGATCGGCTCCCGTCAGCAGACCCAGACAGAGTCATCATCATTATCGCAGCCGCAGAAGAAATGATCGTCTCTTTTCTCTCTCCTTCTCTGAATCTATTATCTCTATTTCTCTGCACCCCTTTCTCTCACGGCGGTTATGCTACACTTACCCCATCACATTCGGATATTACATCTGAGGAAGGCCGAAGAAAGGATCGGCCAAAACGTGTTAAACACAACAAGGAGTTCAATCGTCCAAAGAACTATTTAAATACCAAGTAGTTATTTTCCTATTTTTAAATGATGGTTTTCAACAGTATCAAACTTACTTGTCAGTTGTCTATTTGAGAACAACAAAGCAATGATGAAAAAGAAATTAGACACATAAAAATTACATATTTCATCAATTCCTTTTCTTCCCCATCCATCCAATTCCTGCAGCCAAGTCAGCTATCTGAGGCAGCTTTCAGGAAACAAAATTCTACCAGCATATTTTTTCTGTCATACTGAAGGTGCCATGGAGAGGTTGAGACGGCGGTCTCATAACTTTCGTCCGACCACTTCCACTCACCTTTACTTTAGCAATCTACCATAAACCACTTCCGGCTTGCCAAAGTTGTTGGACATAGGCCTCCCTGACCCAAGTAAGGAGATATGGGAGGAGGTGATGGACCTTACCCTGCTACACTGGCCCATGACATTGGCAGGGGGAAGAGACGAAACATGCCTTTCCCAATAGCATTAGAGCAAAGTGAGCACAGACTTAACTGGAGTTTGAACTCGGCTTGCCGATCCAAATCTCAGTTTTTACCAGCTCAGCCACCAGAACCTCAATGGTAGTTAGAGTGAAAAATGTTTTTCGATATCACGTCTCAAAGAATATCATTATTTAATTGCATTATAAGCATATCAATCTAATACTAATGTTATCTTTAAAATCAAATTATCAATATAAATTATCAAAACAATATATATTTCAACAATAACCCTAACCTGTACACTAGCAAGTACATTTTTTAACATTGTAAATCCTGTTCCAAAAAAAAAAAAAAAAAAAGATTGATAAAATAGAAAGTTTTCATTGTATGTTTAAAATGATTTTATTTTCATACAAATCAACTAATATGTAGAACAGGATATCTAATAAATTTAATATAAACAAATGTAAGGAAAAGTTAAAAAATAGAACAACATACTGTCGTAAGAAGCGTTATCTTGTCCGTGACACTGGATTGCTCTTGGCTTACTACCATAGATTATTTCCATTATGAAAATAATTACCAAGGTCACAGTAGACAATAAAATTATATTTCAGGTTGTTCATTTAGACTAACCCAAAGCACTTAACATAATGAATAAATCAAATCTCAGAAAAATCAATAAAGATTACATGCAAACGCAAAGAAAGGATGTCCTTCTTTGAAATCAGTACAAAAGAATGGGCCCCACCCCGTCAACATTTCAGAGAACCTCATTCCTATACTTCACTATTGCAACATACTCATTAGGTATATTCTCTATATTAGTCGTTCATGAAAAGGTTTGGAATGCCTTATATCTTGGAATCTTTTCAAAACTATACTGAAAGAATATTTGTAAAAAAAGAAATATAAGTAATTTACATGTCTAAAAAAATTTTTTTAAAAAAGGCCAAGCAGTACACTCATTCAATACAGTAGCAATAAGGACTGGTGACTAAGCACTGAAGACATGAGCTGAAGTTATATTATTATTATTATTATTATAATATCATTAACTATATTATGTATATACTAAAAATCCATTTTATATCAAAGTTCTTATAAAACAATCTATTGCATGCATGTATCTTATAGACTGGTAATTATAATAAATAAGATAAAATCAAGTTGAGTCTGTATCGATCTGATAAATTGTCAGAGTTTTTTAGGTGAGGAATTATTATTATACACTGATTTACTCAGATTAGTGTCCTCATCTTGGTTGTTATAATCACAATGTTTTGTCCGTTGTACTCTCCGGCCTTCATCAGGTGTCTGTTGTACTTGGTAACCTCCTGGGAATTTCAAACCGAACCCTTTATTCAATCCACAGAGGTAGATTGTTCTCATTCTGCTGTCCATGCTAGAGGATATCTTGTATTAGTTAATTTGTCCTTGTGATGTTGCTTGTCTGCCTCTTCCACTGAACCAGAGTATATGACTTTTCTGCACTACCTGACCCAGAAGATTACCAACCACGACAGACACCTAATTTCAAACCTAATTTTTTCTTCTTCCCTATGCTTTGATTTAAATAAGGATTCTAATTACCAATGTTTATTCATCAAGAATTTAATTAATTTAAATTTTCTTTTCAACTGTTTTAGATTTCATTAGAATCCACGGAAATGTAAACATACTAGACAGTTAATTTTTATTTTGGAAGACTATTGCCTATCTTATTTTTCTTCTTTTGCCCCTGTCAAGGTTGACTATGAGGATAACAACTTTCTGCTGCTACTGTGTGGGAAAGTAAGGTAGTTATTGGAGAGTGGTTTGCCCAAATGCACATTCACCCACTGTTCTCTATCAACTATGTGGCAGGCAAGTGACAAGACATTTAATTTAGATATCTAGTGATGGAACAGATCTCAAGAAGAAGTGGATTCATGCCTTGCAAAGAGAAAATAAGCAGCTTTAGCTGGAACAAACTCAATTTGCCCATTTTGTTTCCTGTACTGGTAAAGTGTGAAGGTTTGGGTGAATTCTACCATCCTGATCTTGATGGAAAGCAACTATATGAAGAAATTTGGGATTGCAGAATGTTGCGATCAAGTTGGACTAACAATAACATGAAGGTATCAAGACCTGAAGAGCTTCTCCAAATTTATTGTTCAGTATGGCGATGAGAGCACCTTCCCCAATCTTTGCATTGCTATTCAGATAAAGCTAACCATTGCAGTACCCATTGCAGAAGTAAGAGATCATTCAGCAAAATAAAAATTAAAACTAATACTTTCGAACTTGAGGCCCTTCATAGGTCAAGGCAGACTCAGATCTTGCTCTGCAGGTAATGTGTGGGTCTATATGCTCAATAAGATTGTGAAACTAGTTATTTCGTGAAATCCCTAGTTTCACATTCAATGTAATAATCAGTGTTGCCAACTCAAAAAATAATTTGACTGCCAAAAAGTGCTCAACTTTTTTTAAATAGCCAAGAAACACCAAAAATATGCTAAAAATGGTCAAAGATAGTCAGAAAATGGCCAGAAACTAATTTAGCGCTTTTTGCACGGCCAAAACAAGAAATGCGCTAAATTAGCAACACTGTTAGTAATTCTCTGCAGAGTGTAGAAAGAGAAGAAACTGACTGACATCATAGTTCCAATTCACATTGATCAGTTACAGCAAGGAAGATGTAATTTTCATTTAGTGATATAGTTTGTTAATTAAAAGATTAATGAGCTTGACAAGCACTGAAATAGCGTACATGTCCAAATATGTCACGGTGACACCCATCTTTTAGATATCTTTACTATAACATCAGCTCCAAAATACAAGTGAAGCTCATTAATCTTATAATTAACAAACTATATCACTAAGTGAAAATTACAACTACATTTTCATTGCTTTCACTAATCAATGTGAATTGTACTATGATGTCAAAGTGTTATATAACCGTCTTGTACATTTTGATACGCAACCTACACACGGGTCGCATGTCTACAAAAACGCATTTATTCTCACTGATGAAAAGTCTTGTTCCAGGGTCGCACATTTATGTGAGAGATGAATCTGTGGAGGGAAACAAACAGTTGGTCCATGCAGGAGAAAGTCTGCCACATGGTCAGATAGAAAGACGACACAATTCAGTTATTTCAAGGAAAATGGGTCCCTTTTATTTCCATTGATAAAAATCAATGCAGGGCAGATTCGCGGATCAATAAGGGTATTGAATTCTGTTTTGTTGAAATTCTAAAGAGTTGGTTAAGTACTGTTCCTAGTTACTCTACTGAAAGACCAACTAGTATTGTGATCATAACAGTTCAAATCAGGGTGCACTGGTTTGTTCCTCTAACTCTCTCCCGCACCCTGACGGATGAGGAGTAGAACTACCAAGATGTTGACCTGTCGCTCTGTGAGCCACAACTGACTAACGATTTGAATAGACACCCCCTAAAAAATTACTCAGAGATGATTGGTCCATTGCATCATCTTTGTTCTCTTACTTCCCTGTTACCCTGGTCAGCCGCTTGACCCAAATTCTAGCCCAGAATATGATACCCTCCAGTCTTCAGTACCCGCCTTCCTTCAGCAAGTGAACACACAGAGTGTATTTCATTACAAAAGTCAGTTTCTTCTCTTTCTACACTCAGCAAAGCAAGATCACAGAGTCTGCCTTGACCTATGAAGGCCCTAAAGTTTTATTTTTCATTTTACTGAATGATCTCAAAGCTGGCGATGGGGAACTGCGATGGTTAGCTTTATCTGAATAGCCATGCAAAGATTGGGGAAGACGCTCTCATAGTCATACTGAACAAGTCGAGAAGCTCTTCAGGTCTTACTTTCATGTTGTTAGCCAGACTTAATCGTAACATTCTGCAATCAAAAAATTTCCTCATATAGCTGCTGTCCATCAACATCAGAGCGGTAGAATTCATCCAAACTTTTGCACTTCTTTAGGTCGTTACTGTTGGCAAACAGTCCCTCGACAAATAATTGGTCTGGCCAATGTTTAGATCCAGGATGACTTTCCACCATTTTAATAAGAACATTAAATTTCATAGATTTTGCACAAAATTTTAGACTACCACCCTAGTTTGTGCAGGACAATGGTTTTACTGCCAGTTTGCCCGGAGCAGTGGTCATGGAGCTCCCAGCACTGTATTTTCACTGAATAATTTATAAATGGTTTAAACAATCTGGCCATCCTAGTACTTCTCATCAAAGACAGATCATACATCTGGAGAAGATAGCCTGTCTGACTCATAAACTGCTCAGTGGTGCCTAGGAAATGGGCCATACCTGCCACACACACACAGATGAAATTGCAAATAGTACATCATTTCCTACTTCAGACAACAGATCAGCAATGAATCAAGGATTTTTTTTTTACTCTTTACTTTTCCTCAATAAGTTTTTTGCAAACATTCTTAGCTATTGTTGGGAGGAAATCGGCCTTTTGGCTAAGATCAAAGTGTAGTATCTGTTCTTCAAAACCGCCATGGCCTCGAAGTTCAGAGAACCACGACCCTTCAGGGGTCCTTGTGGCATGCTCGGGTATCGTCCTGGGAGAAGTTGCACAGGATAACTTAGTGATCGCCTCCCGACCAGCTGGCTATTAGCTTGCTCAGGATTCGTCCTGAAAAGCTTTTGGGATCTTCCACGCCCCCCACGTGGCATTTGTCTCAGTGACAGGGATCTGGGATCCCCCCCAACTCAATTCGGCACTAAATGACCCACCAAGGGGCGATGTACCGTTAAACAAAACAATCAATCATTAGCTATTGTTATTACCTCAACCTCATATATGAAATCAGATTCACTCACTGAAAAATAGTCAAAACAAGTCACAAACATCTTTTTTTTTAATTTTTTTACTTTGTTTAACTAGCATAGTACCCATCAAAATGGACTGGATTATGTACATATGGATCAGAGTATCTGTGTTCTGCCTAGAATCAAAGTTCATTGAAGACTTCCACAAAAAAAATAAATTACACACTCAATCAGCCAATAAAGGAATACTAACTAGACCCTGAATATGTTTATTTAACAGAATTTCATGATGCTAGAATTCTGGTCTCTCTCACTTCCCAAATATGCATTGATAATGAAACACGTTCGAAACTGCAATCCGCATCACACAAAAGAATAAATGAAAGAATAAAAAACAATAATGATCTCTTTCATACATACACTCCTGGTTTCTCTTAAATTTATTTGTACATATATATATATTTTATTTTTGTGTGTGTGTAAGTCATAATTATAAAGACATTTATTTGTTGGGAACCTATATTTGCCCGGCACCTGTGTGAGCGACTGCAGCCTAAATCGTGTAAGTAGATAAAGAAATGAGTGCCGTCAAAACCCGTGTCTCCCATGAGAGTTTGTCGTTAGCTCAGTGTTTCCAAGGTGGATGCGGGTTCAACCCCCTCACAGCACTCGTTGGGCAGTCGCCCACTTCAACGCCAGGCAAATATAGCAACTAATAAATATCTTTATAATTATCATATTCTGTCAGATATAAAATTGTCCATTGAACAAATGAACGAACGGACAGACAAGTGGTTGGGTAGAATCCGCAATACGGTTGTTAAAGTTTCTTAAAAAGTGAAAAAAGAAAAGCCAAGCTTTTGATTTATGGCATAGGTGTTTTGACATAAAATAATAATTAGAAAAAAAGAAAAACATCTATGCCATAAATCAAAAGCTTGGCTTTCCCTTTTTCTTAAACACTAATATATATATATATATATATATATGGCATATAATACACAAAACACATCTAGTCTCATTCACAGCACACCGCTATGTTCAATTTTCTTCTGAAGACGTCGCTCAGTGACGAAATGCATAAAGATTTATCTTCATGATAAACATGTTTGAGATGAAACTTTAACTGTAATTTTAAAGCAACGATAATGATTAATTTTTTTTTCATCTTTCATTGTTTTTTTATCACAACTCTCAGTCTATATAAGTTGACCCTGAAAATTATGAGATCTTAATTCATGTTTAGGCTGACATTCACTGATTAAGCCATCTCCAAATTAATGCAGCAGCACTTCCAGACTGTCAAGTTCAGAGAGTCTAAATGAATTGATGTAACCTATTTAAGGAGATATTTTAATGCTAAAAAAGTTGTCATGTGCCATGCATATACAGTATTCATGTCTTAATGAAATGCAAATCCACCAAGAGACTTCACCCGAACACCTTCAGGAAATTAATTTCACCAACTTCTTTACACCAAACATCAGGATGTTGACCACATCCTGTAACCAATGATGGCATTTTGAATTGCAGCAGCTATGAACAAGAGATAAATAATGAAGTAGTATAATTTGACCACAACTATGTCTGGTCAATTTATGGGTTCAAAACACTATCTGCTGGGACCTAGAATACACCAACTGCAACACCTGCAGGGGGCACCTGTTCTTTCACCAAAGTCGCAAGACTATAAAAAAATCTTTTTTTTTTAAAAACCCTTTCAGAATTTTAAACAGATTTCGGCATTAAGTGACACATCAAGGGTTGATATGCTGCTAAACAAATCAATCATCTATAAATCCTTTGTGATTTGTTTGCCTAGGTATATAATTAAATTAATTAATGCTAAAAATAAATAAAACAAGTTTGTTTTTTAAAAATTACATCAGATGGCATAGTACCCATCAAAAATGACGGGATTATTTACATATGGATTGTCACTTCTGCGTAGGATCAGAGTGTAGTATGTGTGTATGCGCGCACATGCAAGCGCGCGCGAATAAAAAAAAATATTTGTATTGCATTTTATTATGTGGATTTTACTCAATCATGCATTATAATGCATTACATGTATAATATCCAACATTCGCACCTTCAGAGTTGGACAGTGTGGATCCTTTCATACTAATACTGATTTCATTAAAACAATTATAAAACCAGTCATAATTATGAAAGGCAGCCTTCAGGCCAGGAGCAAATTATTTACATGTCTACTATTATAACCATTTGTGTACAAAACCTTAATAAGTGATACAAATAATTGATTCACAGCTAAAAGGATAACATTTTTAAGTTTTAAAAAAATACAAAAATCTAACATGGTTATTAGTGTTTTTCCAGTAAAATTTTTACTCTTTTTGGCTTTTATGGTGAAACAAAGAAAAGCAATAATGCCCCAGCAAATCCCAAATGTAGATATTTTTGCTACAAATAGCAAATTGGATAAAATTATACTGATCTTTGCCTAACTTTCAAAAACAGTATTATGCCTTATTATATCATCAAAAATCAGGAAGGATAATGGTGTTACATCAAACAGGATATGTGCTTTTCATTAGTAAATAAATAATATATATATTCACTAAGCTTCTAGCATAAGAGAGGAAAAAAATGTGAGAAGATTGTGTTGTGTCAATTGGAGACGGTCTGCCTGTTTTGAAAACCCATTCAAAAGCCTGGCCTATTTTTGTTTGACCCAAGTTTGAATACTGACAAGAAATACACAACTATTAAATCTACCAATATACTTATAGATATGTGGTCTTACTGCAAGTTGAAAATTCTCAAGCTTAAATCACAGAAAGGATAAAACAATACCATTAGATGATTGCTGTTTAAATTTGGAATCTGTGGGGTTTTTTTATGCGATTATCTAAGAATAAAATGTATTGGTTAGTAAATTCACCATTTAAAAAGATTATATATAATAGGTAACCAAAAACTAAAATAAAGTATTGGTTTTCTTTTTGACTGACATGGAAAAAATAAATTATGCTTCCCCTGCAGATAGCCAGGCACATGATTGCTTTTCTTACAGGACCCATTTCTTATCACAGGTCAATAATTTTATAAAGTTCAGTTTTTTCACTTGAAAACACAAATATTGTGATTCATTGCTGTTTTTGTTTACCAAGTTCATAAGGTATGCATTTCCCTAATAGTGTATCTTTTTCTGATGCAGTGCAGATACACATGTATAGTTTCATCGCTTGTGTTAACCCTTAATGCAAACATCTCACAGGTTTAAAGCAAATTAGATCCAACAAGTCCTCAGTGATTGTCACCATTAATGCTTACCGGCTGTACTTTAAGAGTTGCATTTCGAGTGATTCATTTACCAGTTAAAAACCTCTCAAATCACTTTTAAGCAGTATGGTCACTACCCTCACCTTCAAACACTGTACATATTCTCAGGCTGCTTCTACTGCATCTGTTTAAATTCATATAGTAAACAAGCTCCCACAATAAACTTTTAGGCTGCCATCTTGATTTCACATTACTTCTGTAAATATACTCTTCTGAAACTTATCTGGTAGTAAATTATATGTGTATGTTTTGTTTTGCTAAAAATGCATATGGACTGTTGCTATTTGAAGGGTTTATTTTGTTATTTCTTTTGTAACATCAAAAACTGCAAACTTTAGTCATCTGATATATAAAAAATAAGAAATATCAAATAACTTCACATGCTGAATAAACATATTCAACAATACATAGTTGGAAATTATATTATAGATTCAAAACAACAAATACATAACAGTGGTAATATGATTACTGAAAAAAAGCCTTAGAATTACCAAAATATAATCTTGTCAAAGGTTAAGATATCAAATAAAATAAGCAAATATCTGTTTGTGTGTATGTGTGTAACGAAATGCACTGTGTCTGTGTACGTGAAAACTGCGTACGTGACAAAATGGACATACCGTATTACCGGTGGCCGTTTAAAGAGGCCCAGATTTGAAAATAGGGGGAGTTAAGATCTGAAGCCGTTAGTGACAGGTCGCAAAGAGGCCCCCCTGCCCGTCAGGGGGTGAGGGAGAACCAGTTAGCAGTTTTAGATTTGAATGCGGCAGATCAGAGGCAAAGTAGTTGGCTCTTTCACCTGGATGGGTGGAAGGAGGAACAACCCTTGATTTTCTTGGTCACTTTTCTGAATTACTACTAACTCATTTAGAAAACTAAATGAAACAGAATTCCGTACCTCAAAGTGACCCCGCGAACCAGCCCAGAAAAGAATCTATATCGACGGAAATAAAACAACAGATTTCCAATTGAAGATACCTGAATTTTGTCGTCTTTTCTCTCCACCCACAGGAGAGTCTTTTCTCCGAAATTAATTTCCCTCCACAGAAAGTTCAGCTCCCGTCAACAGACCCGGAAAGAGACATCGTCATCATCATCTCTCGGCGTGAAGAAGAAGTACAGTTTTATACTACATATGCATAATGATGTAAGAAAGATAAATCATGGTAGCTGCTTTAAGCTTTGAACCATTAACGTAACTAAGCCCATTCTCTGGACACAACAGCACTATATCCCGTGCCTGTCACCCTAACAGGAAGTTTTTCTTTTAGATACAAAATTCATTATCACGAAATTAACGATGACAACTCACTGAATAAAATTTAAACATCTATGATTATACAAGGTGTACCGACCAAGGTGATAACCATTGTTGATGGACACCAGTGTACTAAAATAATGTTACATCAGTAAAAGGCATTAACCCAAAATCTACTAAACAAGATAACTCACTCAAAATAGATAAGAATAAAAATAAAATAGAGCTATTGTCCAATCTAAAAAAGCACAAGACAAACAAATTTGAATAGATATAAATAACACTCATATTTTGCTAATAATTTTTATAAACAAATATAAACAACTATTAAAAACCTTAAATAAAAAAAATAAGATCTACACTAAAAAAAGATTAAAGATAAACATGTCTTATCAAACTTAGATTAAAGTTATAAAGAATTGTACAGGAGCTTCTTTCAAGACTCCAAAGAATAGACAAAGCTCCTTACATGACAATCAGATAAAGGTTAGCTAATAGGATTGCCAGAGCAAGAGAACTAATATTTCAATTTTAATGCTGAAACTGAAATTGTTAAGGTAAGCTAGTATTTTGAATAATTCCATATGATGTCCATCCTTAGAAAGAAAAGAAAAAACAGCATGTTATTCCAGCTTGTGCAAACCAAAAGAATCTTTTTGTCAAACACTAGACCAATTCAGATGCTGGAGTTGACTTAAAGCAAGAACAACAATCCTCACTTAGTTCAGGGGAGTAAACTCTTCACTGTTTGTCTGTCCCGTCACATTAAACCAAACCGATATATAAAATTAACATTTCCCTACCAAACTGACCAATGTTACATATCTACGAAAATGCAGATTAGAAATATTCAAGGGCTTATTTCATTCTAATAAATACATTGATAAAATTACCATTTTAAAATCACAACCAAGTGATCGGTAGGTGGATCTCTTACCAACTGACAAGTCTTACATATCTACAAAGATTTATGTTACAAATAAATAAGGGCTTATTTCATTCTAATAAGTAGATACATATCTTTATAATTTTTCATTTATTATATATACAATACAAAAGTTGGAGTAATCATCTTTAGTCAGAATAGAAGGAGTGGATTTTGACCCAGCATCAGCCAGGCTTGTTTCTTTATAATTTTATTTACAGCACCTGACATTTTTCTATTCAGTAATGATCAATCATTTTACTTTAGTGATCAAGTGGATATTAGTGGCCATATGTTGCATGTCATTTTAAATGCTGAATTTCGAAAGTTGACTTTCTAAGGATGGACATCATATGGCACACCACAAAATGAATAAGAAACATACACTGAAATAAATTTCAAATACAGGCTAAAAACACAAAGGTAAGTATAAGAATGAATTGCAACATTTGGAAGTAATTAGTTCCAATAATCGAAAGACCAGTACATTCATCTTTGTTTACAAATGTGTTAAATATTAAAAGTATTAATGACTCAGAATGCAGAAATGTAAGAACATATTTTGCAAGACAACAGAAAAATTTAACCAAAACCACTCAGTAGAAAGATAAAACTAATGATAAATTCTAAAGTTATTTCATTTATTCAGACCGACTGAGATACTACAGCTCAGCTTCCCACTCTACAATACAGAAGACTTAGAAGAGACCGGATACACATTTATAAAATAACACAAGATTGTAGAAATGGACACAGATACTCACTGTAAGATATGCAAACAGAGTAAACCCATGCTACAAAACACACTAACAACAGGTCACAATCACAAATACACCACCACCCTGGTTTTAGAGACAGATTTATAACATCAAGATCCCTTTCTGAGTAACAGTAAACTATTTCGATTAACATGTCAAAAGAAAATAGCTTACCACTACACAAATATAAACACGTCTATAATACTCACACCTTAAGTACCAACCTATTACATCTGTTAGATGTATCTTCAATTGGTCATTTTTGTGATATATTTATTAAAAGATCCAGCATAAGCTATGTCTAATAAACAGACAAACAATAACATTGTCTATGCTATTTAGAGATTAAAATATTTTAGAATATTTCCATAATTCAGAGGTAAGAATGTTTTAAAATCATTTATTTAGAAGATTTTTATGCAGACGGATGGTCAAGTTTTGAACAGATTCGGAACATAAGCATTCAATACCCAACATTCCAATTGATCACTGGTTTTATATTAACACTTTACCATAATCATCGAACATGCTATTTGAAACCTGTTCAATACACAAAGAAATTTTTTAAAAATAACAATTATGTATCTTCAATCTAATCAATTGTTGTGCCATTGTATCACTCAAACAATAACCGGTAAGCTTTTCTAATAATAGAAAGTAATTACTAATGATTGCATTATATGGATTAGAAATGTAATATTTTTTAAATAACACTTATCTATTAACTAATAATACAACATGCCACAAAATAAATTATGTTAACATCTCCCAGGTGGATAAACTTAAATGGCTTTGTCGATAAAATGAGTAAAATTAAAATATGGTGTTGCATGAAAATTTTAACGAATGTTATTGAAGAGCAGATCAATAACAAAAACACTGATTTTCTTTGTTTTCAATGAACATAAAAAATGATTTACAAAAAACAATTTTACGTAAATGCTCTGATATAGAGATAAAAGTTAATATTCCAACAAAACAATGAAAGCTATTCGATTGAAAAATTGAATCAGGTAAAAAAAAAAAAAGGCATATGGTAATAATAACAAGGAAAAGTCTGTTCTGTTTTGTGCAATATAACAGAATGAAGGTAAAGAGGATTTTCCACACCACTCAAATCTTCAAGACCATCTCCCAATAAATAAATGAAAAAATTATTTAATATTTTTACATCTTTTATTACATTTAGAATAGAAAAAGAACAAGGCGTTAAGGACCACGATCGTTAAGAAAAATAAGTTAGACTTAGAGAAACATTCCACAAACATACATAAACCGTAAATGTCATGTAAACAAATGCATTATTTGAGCATTTCCATTAAATAATCCATAAGACTTACTTTGACTACTAGCCAAACAAAACAATCCTGGCATTGTGCACCGGAAAACATACATTACGAAGGTACATCAATAAGTAGCCTAATGACGAAAAGGGCATTTATTTCACACAACAAATATTTATTTTTCCACATAATCTCTTTCTTTGTATCCGTAATGCACTTTAACCCAAGGCTTCAATAGATCACATGCAGTAAAAATTCAGCTAATAACTGTTAGGCTATGAATTTATTGATCATCCACCCTCGTACATAACCTTTTAAAAAGACTGTTTTACAAACTCAAACAAAGAACTGGTTAAGTTAGTATTGAATACAGTGGTAAGAACAATTTCACTAAAGGAAACTCATTAAGTTTACTTATAACTCGCAGATAAGTTTTTAAAACAATATGACTGAAGGCTTTACCTAGTATTTCATAATTTTCTATAAGCAAAAGGAGTGTTAGCTTAAATTAAAAAAATGTCACTACCTAAAAAGAAAAATTGTACATTACAGTTAATTACGTTTTTAAGAAATAGGGCGTAACAAAGGTTGCCCGGGTCCCCCAAAGTACGATTTCATACCTACAGTTATGCTAAGTACACCTTCTTTAACGCAGTCGCTGCTGCCACTACGTCAAAAAGAACAACAAAATGGAAAAGTAGCAAAGATAGCCATCTTGTTTGTAACAACAACTATTCCATACTTCTTAACATATTCCTTTAACTTAGCATGATGACTGACCATAGAATAAGTTAAATTATACAATAAATAAAACCAGCAACTGTGATCTATCCATGAAAATTAACATCCATCCACTCCAAGCAAACAGATACGGTTCAGTCATTCAACGTCAACAAAGAAAAAGCATGATCGCGATCATTATACTGTAATGTAAACTAAAGTTATAGTGACATTAAGAAACACTGACAAGTTTAGAAAACTGGTTCTATTTCAAGACACACTACCAGCTGGAAAAAGAATATCTTACGTAACTACAGTGCAAAGTGGCCGAAAGGTTAGATACAACGTTGCTTATTGCATAATCTTTTTTTTTTTTAAACCACGGTTGTTGGCCAGCAGCACTAAGTTTAATAAATAGTCAATTTTTTTTCTTCCAACTAACTCAAACTGGAATCATCGGATTTCACATTTTGGGGGAAAACATTTCACTTTCAGGATAGTACAAATAAACTTATCGCTAATTTTTTTTAGAAATCTGTTCAGAGCCGTTTCGAAATACTGTGACACACGTGGACACTGACAGCTTTGTGTGACAAGTGACAACTCGTGCAGAAAAAAGAAAGAGAAAAATAATAAAAATGTAGTTTATCACTTAAAATAATCTTTAGACACACCTGACACCCTCATCCGGGGTTGATCAAGCCCCGGCTTGTAGCGCTACAAGCTGGGACTTGATCAATCCCACCTGCGTGAGGGTGTGTATAGTTGAAAGACCCGATGATCCCAGGAAATATCGCTGATGGTGTGTCCAGGTATCCAGGTGCATCACAATGAATGTGAAAAAGAAACTGTTTTAATTAATCGCATCAAAAACTCTGTTAAATCAAACCATGAGATTAAAGTTATTTTAATTTTAGCCTTTTTACGGGATATGTTGTTTTAAATGCTTTTTATTCCGGTTTTCACACTTCTATTCATCCCAATTCATTCTGATGATTCAGGTTCATTTTGGAACACAAAATTGGGGGGGGGGGGGTTATTGCTACCATTCATGATGTTGGAAAATTTTGCAGCCAGTCTTGAATATTTACGTCACGGTTTGCAACCTTTCTTAAATGGGATGTTTTAAATCTAAAATTGTCTGTGATGTCAACTTTGATATGTTTGTTTAGCTCATTTGACATTTTTTTTTATTTAATTTTATGTCGGCACGATCTTTAACTCGTCCCCTTTGTCCATAAATAAAAAAAAAAATTTAAATAAATAAACTGAGTTTTCTATCAAAAAATGATAAGTGGTTAAAGTGGTAGTAGTATAAACATTAAGGCTCCTGGTTTAGGTTTAAGCAAACAAACGTTTTGTCAACTCATGTCATCTCAAATTATCCCGACAAAAATATTAATCACATGAGTTGAATAAATATATTTGTATTCGTTTTAATTATTTGAGGAAAGAGTATGGCACGTTTAATGTACCCTATTCTTTCTTTTGGTAATGAAAAGAAAGAAAGGCTTCAAGTCTAGCAGCAGCATTTTCTGTATTCAAAGGGTTTCTTTTCTGAATAGGGGAAAATGTAAAAATGCTAAGAATCCTCATGTACTTTATTAATAGTTCAGTTACACATCTAAGAAAAGTGATGAAGGAAAGTAAGAACCTGCTTATTCTATAGACAGAAAATAGTTTGTAAGAGCTTTCAGTACTAAAGGATATTTTTAACGAAATGAGTAAAAAAAAAACAAAAAACAACCACGCCATTTCATCATAAGTGAGACAGATTAAAATGCTTTTGCATCTAGTGACTCAGAGTCTTTAAAAAAGAAAATCAACTTTATCTTTCCAATTCAGGTATTTTCGTTATATGGGGGATACATCAAACAATGGTCTCTTCTAATTTAGTGTAAATAAATAAAAAATAAAGCTTTCTTTTTCTTGAAGATAAAAACAAATATTTTTGTATTCTTCCGTTTCAAATTACCCACAACACATCACTGGAAAAAAAATCCGGATCGTTATTTTTTTTTAAAACAAACGTCTCATGGACATTTCACTTCCTTCATTTACACAAAAATCCCATCAAAATTAAATCCAGTTCTTTTTCAGCTTTATTTATGAACATTTCGACAGAACTTTAATGGACGAAATTAAAATTAATGATGCAATCAGTCGATCCTAACTTAAAGATGATAAAACGACAAAAGTATAACTTAAGTTAAAGTAGAAACAGAGTGTACCTTAACTGGTAAAAATAAAAATGTTTTCAAGATTGGATCAGATAGTTTAGTGGTACCTCGTGGTTTTATTTGAGGAGGGGTCATAACGAGTCGAGAGATCTGTAGTCATCAGGGAAATACAAATATGCATCGTAATCACAAGTCTAGACATTACAAACTCAATTTGCAATAAAGACAGTAAACAAAAATGGCCAACTTTGAGAGAGATTATCAAAATATTCAATCAAGAAGTCGATTCGAATCACAAATATAAAGTCACGTGTAGAGCCATGCCTAGAAACAGATCGGCATGAACGATACTAAAAACACTCCAGAGCAAGAGTACCACTTATGAGCATGTCCAATCGCCCCATCTTTTCCTGCTATGGAAGACCACCGGGACTATAATGTCAAATTCATAGTCAATTCTTCCACATACTTTTTTACTATTTTACTCGAAATAGATATCTTGACAATAAAGAAATAAATATTTGTTTGATGCTAGAAATGAATATATTTGTTAACATTATACAATATTCTTTCAATTTTTCGTTAGCTTTCATTATTGTCGTACAAAAAAAATATCCCGAGCAAAAAGTTTTCCAATGTTCAAATAAGTGATACATTTATTTTTTTTTTAAATGTAAACTTTTAATTAAGTATATTTTCAAACGTTTTAATAAACCAATCAATTATAATTCCGTAATTTGAATGTAATAGCAAATGTAAACGTCGAAACAAGAATGAATGAGATGGAGTTGGCAACCTAGCCAAAAACAAACAAAAAAAATACATTGAATAAAATCCTTAAAATCATTGCGGAATTATTTCGTTAATAAATAAATGTGGTAGCACAAAGCAAACTTTAACGTTTGCTTTTTTTTTTTTTTTTAATTACTATTATACAGTTTTCAGTCATGATCCAATTAATCTTATTCTTTAAAGGTATTCTTATATTTACTGCGCTATTTGACATCCGTAGCACAAAAAATGGGTCAACGAGCTTCTTCGCTATTTGCTGCTCTTATTGACATGGAGTAACAATACCATATTAAAGGAAGGCTAGTGTTCAGGATCAGTTTCATAAATTATTAGCAATTGTGCTGAGCAATGCTGCAGCACAAATATCCTTGAAAAACAAGAGACACAAGTCATGAAATAAATACATAAAAACAGTTTAAATTATGATACAAAATAATAAATACTAACCATTCCCCAGCTGATTAAGTCATCGTAGGTACGATCTTCCACTAACATCCATAGTTTCGATAAAAAAGCAGGGACGGTCCCTGAATTGTTTTCGTTTGAAGAAAACATTTTAAACACATTTAAGTCCTCGGGAATAGTCTGTTAATTTATCCGGAGTACTGAAATAAAACACACTTATTCCGTAGGTAATTGAATATTGTTATTTTTTTCTTCTCACAACTTCTGATATACGTCTATGACCGCCCATTAGTGACTAACATAAATGCGCATGTCAGAAGGAAAGGGCGGGACTAAATATATACTGGCTGCAGATTGGTCATTAATCTAAAGGCAATTTCTTCCGAGGTGAAAACGGAAAAAGTATTTGTCTTTCATCGATTATTACACTTACTTTAAAATCGATACTTCAAAAATGATGATAACAATAAAATAATTATTATTATAAATGTTTTTCTTTTCTTTATACAATAAAATTATAACTATAGGCACATATAATGCACTTATATAAGTGTTACTGTTGTTGCTTCTTTGGTTTGTTTTGCTATTCATAACTTTATTTGTCTTTAAAAGAATATCCATAAAAACAGTAACAGAGGTAGAATAATATTATTTCTACATATCTTTGTGTTTCATTTTTAAACATTTAACCATTTATAGGGCACACCTAAAATATTTTAGATATCAAAACAACCTTTTTGTATGTTAAACTAGACCTAATTACAAGATATTTTCCGAAATATTTTTGTTTATGGAGGAAAACCCCCTCTGATGAAGTGATCATGTATGGTGCCTCACCCAAAAAGTGACCAAAAATGGAAAATATAAAAAAAAATTCAAGTAGATAGTTAGATAAAACATAGAATTAAAGAATAACATTCAATATAAGGAATAGATACAAAAAACTGATATTGACAAAAAACACAACACCTCTGGGTTGATTTTAAAATGTTATTGTGCGAGCCAAAAACAGGCTAATTTAATGGGTGTGGTATGCCTCAAAACAGTTTCTGCCTTTGTTCAAGCACAAGTGCTTTGCAAAGCATGCAGACCACATTGGTGCGGATTATGTTGTCTTTGTGGCTACAATATTTGCATGTGGCTGACAGGTCCTCAGTTGATCATATATAGTCACTTTCCCCATAAAGGGTTAATTTAGTTATTAGGTCAAGTATATAAATATTTTACAAAAGTATTCAGTACATTTGAAATGTTTTAAGCAATGTTAAAAATCTGACTCTAGTGAATAATTGCAATTACAATAGGGTTTCATTTTTTATCAAAACTTTAAATTAAGACAAACACACGTATATTACACTATTTAATAAAAATAGCGTGTTACAATACTTCATCCAATAATAATAAAAAGATTGATTTATAAAAAGACTACTAGGTCTGATATGTAAAACAACATAAATATGGCGCAGAGAGTCAGTTGTAGCGAGTGAGTTTATAAGTGTAAATCAGCTTCTGCTAATCCATGAAGTCTTCATGGCCGATTGGTAAAAGCATCTAGGTGTGAACTAGTCTCCCTCTGGCAATGAGGGTGTGAGTTTGATTCTCACCGAAGGCTTACTCTTTATTTCTGATTGCGCTGTTATTCATTGCCATAGAAACAGTGGCTTGAATTAATAAGTTGTATAAAAGCAACTAAATTAGGATGGAGGTAAAAACTAGTCAAATTTAATAAAAATAGTGTATTACAACACTTCATCCAATAATAATAAAAAGATTGATTTACATATATTTTATTTGCACAAATGATAGTTATCTTCCTCGCGCTAGAGAAAATTTTAAGTAACGTTTTGTTGTTTTTTTAAAATTAGCATTCAGACATTCAAAACTAGATTATCTTTTGGTCCTTAATTAAAAACAAAATAATAAAAAATATGCATATTTTCTTTTGCCACCCAAATTGAGTCAACACAGAATATTCTTATCAAAACCACTTCTCCAAACACAATGTACATCACAGATAAAAGAATTCTCAGCAACATTACTCCAGAATAATAAACTAATGGTATGGTGTAATATGATATTCATTAGCGACTAAAAATCTATAAACTTTTTACTTTCAATTATCTTTTAGAGTTGGTGACAAAACCAAGCCAAATGCTAAGATTCAGCAATTCTCACCCCAATCACATACCAATTTCAATAAATACGAGCACACAAGACAATCTTGGTTCAGTCTCACATATTCTGCTTTGCAGAATACGGATTGCGAGCTGTTCCACTCAACACAATACATGCAATCTTTTGATCAACGTACATACATATATGCATACACACAAACTAACACATAGGTTCTGTCAGCCTACACATACGAATGCACGCAACCACATATGGGCCATATTCAACTTTATCAATTTCTTCATCTACAATGAACATAAAGGACTTTATACATCTATAAAATAACCTACAGCTAAGTAGCAAACCAATCTATAAGAACATTCCTTCTTCTTCACTAATGAGAACTTGATAGCTATGGATCCAATTTGTCAGCAGGGTGTTCTGCAAGCTGATGGTGGCTCTGTAATGATGTGGTGTGTGTTCTGTTGGTGTTGGCAAGAACCACTAGTGAAATTGGAGTCTGTCTTGATAGGTGTGACATACACAGATCTTGCTGCGGACCATTTGCACTCCTTTATGCTCAACATATTTCCCGGTTGTCATAACCTCTAGAGAGTTGACCTTGGCCATGTCTAAAGATCTAAAGATCAGCGAGATCTTCTAAATGCTAACCACACTCTATTCTATTTTTCCTCCCTATTGTCTCAACTACTAACCAGTACAAAAGCCACTAACTAATGCTAATACTTAAGAAGAAACAGATGAACTGAAAGAACGGACTGATCACCTTATATTTCCACATAGAAAAAAAGGTAGGTTGTCTTTTATATATCTTGTTTGACTTTGTGACTTCCTTCGAAGCCCAAGTCATCACACTGGTGGTAATGTTTTTTTCAAAAAAGATAATGCCAAGCCCCCATCATGCGCGGGTGACCAGGTAGTCCATTGGTCCCCACGCTCATCAGATTTAAAGCCCATTGAGTATGTAGAGGACATGTAGCAGAGCTCAGTAAATTCCCAGCAGCCACACCTAACAAACTCAGTTATGGACAACCCTGGAACAGCTTGAATAGATATACCAACGCAACAACTCCAGCACTTTGTAGACTCCATGCCAAGTTGCGTAGCTGCCATTATTCAGGTGAAAGGAGGAGCTACATGTTATTAGGTAGCTGTCTGTTTTTTCTCCCACTTCAGTTTATTTAGTAAGAAGATATATCATCATTATTACAGCTGTTACATGTGTTAACTAAATGATAGGGTACAAGTTAAAATTCCAAATAAATTCATAATTGTCTTGGTTTGGGATACAAGGAAACAAAATAATGACAAATTGGATTTTAGTCTTAGCAAGAAACAAACTTTATTTTGGTTTATACATCAAGTGTATATTGGAAATGCCACCAAAATGGGAAATTGTTGAAGGTCAAAGTTTTGAGATTATGTATGAAAATCATGAGAATAGCTGAACTAGGACGTAGTTGAAAATAATCAAAATAAATTAAGACAAGATATTGTAATGTTTATGTCTTGATGTATATATATGTATGTATAAATCTCTATATATGTATATATTAATGTTCACAATTAATAATAAATAAACATGCCGAAGCAAGCTCCCAGCAGCCCCCATTCCATTTTCGGTCCCAGAAACCGAAAGTGAGAATGCGGAAAGATCACTTCTTCACAGGCAATAGCGCTGAGCAACACATGTCTTTTGTCCCATCTCTTTTCTTAACATGCTAAATACAGTTGTGAACCAAACGCGTGCAAACTAATCACAGCTAAAACAGAAAGAACAACAAAGCGAACAAAGGCACTAAATACATTCAAAGAGTTTTCCAGATGATTGAACTCGTTGTTGTTTGTATTGTTAACACAATGTTTTGGACGATTCATTCTACAGCCTTCTTCAGGTGTACTATCTGAAAAGAAAACAACCGAATCCTACATCATTGGAGAGGGAAAAAAATTGTTTATCACCATAACATTTTAGTACACCTGAAGAAAGCTGTAGAATGGATCGCCCAAAATTATTGTATTAACAACGCAAACAACAAAAAGAAGTTCAATCATTCGGAAAACTCTTTGAATTTCATATACACTGTCTGTTATTGTTGTGTCTGTTGTTTTGGTCTTGTAATGCCAGCAGTTAAGTAATGTAAAAATAGAATTTGATGGATGGACCAGTGATCTTCTTACTAGATATGCTTGACCAGTGTTTTTATCCACTTTTATACATTGTCCCAGTGGTGGAAACATACAGTCTTAAACCTAATGTGTAATCAGGAGGTGGAATTTTAGAGTCTTAAGATTAATGCCCTTTCTTTCTTGATTAAATAGAGTATTGTATATATTCATGTATTATACAAACTTGTATATAATGCGCACCCCTAATTATGGGCAATGAAATCTTGGAAAAAACATCCATTGTGTAAAATACGTACTTACTTTTCTGAATTTGTAGCAGCTAAATTTAACCGTTGTTCAATTTTTTACCCAGTTCATATTGACTAAAAATAAGATTTTATATAATTTACATTACATTT
>VCCN01003571.1:2011507-2021968 GCA_006491835.1 Architeuthis dux | reverse complement strand
CTTTATTTATAAAAATATATTACTTGCAGTATATCAGACAAAATTTTTCTTAAAATACCATAAGCATATAAGCTTTTTATATTAGCCTTCCTCGAAAAATTATTTTTATGACATTTCAAATTTATAGATGATGATTTTTTAATGATTTTTAAAACTTTTCAGTTTGTAAAACAATGAGAAAATTGTCTCAAATGAATGCAATAACAATTCATCCAGCAATTGCCATATTAACTCTTAAATTCATGAACAGCTGGAAACCACTTCTAAACACAGTGGAACTCTTTTGTGAATTAAATTAAAAAAAGTTTTTTTAAATTACCTAAAAGTGCAAGAGAATTAACGATCAGAAGTTATTCCTCTTGAGTTAAGATTTGAAATATGAATTTAAGAGTTAAATATTCAATAGAAAAATGTTTTAAAGTTTTATTTGCTTTTTATCAATTTATTTGGTTATTTAAAAAAAACAAATATAAGAAAATGAATGTCTCTAGTTAAAGAAACAAATTGCCTCATCATAAACTGATAAAAATTAATGTTGATACATATTTATGTTTATTCATTCTTTTAAATTTACTAAAACTTATATATGATTATTATACACTGATTTACTCAGACTAGTGTCCTCATCATGGTTGTCATAGTAACAACATTTCAGCCATTGTACCCACCAAACTTCTTCAAGTGTCTGTCGTAGTTACACTTAACCAACACTTTTATCCACTAGGCCTAGCATTAGTTAAGTGTAGCCTAGTAACCTGCTTGGCAGTCATGAGTTTAATCCCTGGGTTGAGATAGTGCAAAAGAGTCATATACTCAAGTTCAGTGGAAGAGGCATATAAGTGACATCACAAGGACAAATTAACTTAGAAGATTTACCTGATACGAGATATCCTCTAGCATGGACAGTGGAGTGAGAACAATCTACCCAAATGGATTGAATAAAGGGTTCAGTTCAAAATTCCCAGAAGGTTACCAACTACGACTACCACCTGAAGAAGGCCATAGAAGAGTAGAAGGGCTGAAACGTTGTGAATATAACAACCAAGATGAAGACACTAGTCCGAGTAAATCAGTTTATAATAATGATAATTCCTCATCTCAGAAATTCAGACAAAACTTATATATGATGTTTAATAATTTACATTTTGTTGTCATATTTTAAGGTTCCTTTTGGTCCCATGGCCTTCATGCCTGGACAATTAGTGCATACAAATGAAATCCTGGTTCTTCTAGGAGAGAATTGGTTTGTAGAAAGATCAGCCAAACAAGCTTCTCAAATTTCCAAAAGAAGAATGAAAGGTAATGAAAGTATTTTATATACATAATGATACTAATTTCTCATTTGCTTATTATTTAGGATGTTTGAAGCTAAAATACTGCATTTGGTTTAAGGCTACAAGATCTTGTTACAAGTTGGTGAGCCTTTGAACTATTGTTAATTTGTCTTAGAAGCATTTTGAAGTAAAGGATACAATGGATAATTATTTGTAAATTTTCATACTAATATTTAGATTAGTGTAAATTGAGCTCATGTTTGTTATATGTTGCTTACTATTAATTGCTAAATCATATATTGGTATATATTAATGTATTTTACATTAGTTCAGAATAAATATGCGGTGTTGGGGTTGGCAAATTACAGCCACTGGGACAAATCTAGACAGTGGCCTCATTCCATCCAGCCTACCGACTTCATTGAATATGCAACGTTGAACTCAAAAATTCTTTGTTTTCCTTATCTATCTTTGGTTAGCGAAGGACAAAATTCAGTATTGAAAAATAAACCAAAAATATTATTTTTGCAGTGACTTCAAATAAAACAATGTTTTATAGCTAAACATGTTTCAACACTATGCATTCCTGTTGTTCTATTAATATACACAAAATTTGAATCACAATTAATCAATATTTTGTCCTCTCCGACAAAAAATATTTTATAGTTCTCATTGATTTATAGTATATAGAAATTTATGTAGATACAGGAATACCTTGGATAGTGTGGCTTTTGATGTAGTGTGGGTGATGACTTGGGCTTCGAAGGAAGTCCTGAGGTCAAACAATATATATAAAAGACAACCTACCATTTTTTCTATGTAGAAACACAAGGTGATCAGTCCATTCTTTCAGTTCATCAGTTTCTTATTAAGTATTAGCATTAGTTAGTGGCTTTTGTACTGGTTAGTAGTTGAGACAATAGGGAGGAAAAATAGAATAGAGTGTGGTTAGCATTTAGAAGATTTAGTTGATCTTTAATATGGCCTGATTTAGGAGACGTCAAATAGGTGCGACCAGTATTGTCCACAAGTTGACTCTGACTCATGATTTTACCTAAATGCACTGCAAATTCGAGACACTGAGGTTGACGCCAAGGTCAACTGTCTAGACAAGCAGGAAGTGCTTCTAAAAATAGCACAAGCCAACTCCTAGAGGTTATGACAGTATGGTTAAGGTATTGCTGTACAAATTAATGTAACTGAGTTGAAGTTGAAAAAAAACACATTAAATTATAATATGACCTTGAACAGTGCGGTTTTGAACAATACAGAAAATGTTGGAACTGATTAACCACACTAATCAAGGTATTACTGTGTATACTACCATAATGGGGGAAATAAATGCTGTTTACATAGCCTTGTATGATCATTGTTTCATTTTTTGTTCCCTTTGGCCTGCAAGACATAAAAATGTTTCTAACCCGGGCCCCCCCAAAAAAGGTTTTCCTACTCTTGGTTTAACTTAACAGAAATAGGGAATTAAATTTCAGCAAATATTTATTAGATATGGAGGTCACAAAATTGTTATTT
This sequence comes from Architeuthis dux, assembly GCA_006491835.1. NCBI lineage: Eukaryota > Metazoa > Mollusca > Cephalopoda > Oegopsida > Architeuthidae > Architeuthis > Architeuthis dux. The sequence goes on along the minus strand of VCCN01003571.1, from coordinate 2,019,164 downwards.
TATACTTAAAGTACAATTAATTTATTATATATAAGTGTTTTGCTTTAGAACATGAATTTGAATATTGAAACTCCAAGATTCAAGCTATTTATGTTGTATATTGGTGTGAATTAGTAAACTTGTCTTCGATTGCACTTGTGTTATTCTGCCGTTAGGTTGTATCTTTACTCTGAGTCAGGAATTTGAAGTTGTACACCATTGTTGGTTGAATCATAGAATTGTTATCATAATATTGGTTAATATACTCCAGCACCGAAAACTGTAATAATTTACTTTCTTTACTTCAGAACAGATCTCTGATAAGATCTAGAACTGATCTTCTCTAATCTAATCTCAGATCTAATCTTCCATAGCCATCTATCAGCCTGTATATATTTACGACAACCCATTCCATTCACAATAGTGAAAGTGTGTAATAGCCCTGAACACTTTTCACTTGCATAAGGGTGAATCCAAATTAGAGTATTTGTTATATACAACAATTTATATATAGTATAAAGTGGATTTGGTTGGTATACATTTAACTTTTCATTTCATAAAGTGTATTTTTATATCTTACTACTAAATACATTTTATAAAGAATTCATTAAAAATGTCTAAAAAAACTTTTTTCTATTTATTTTAAAAGATTTAAATTTTGCTTTGTTTTTGCAGCTATTGAAAAACAATTAGAAGATCTACAACTACAGAAAAACCTTTTGGTAAATCGCACTAGTTTTACTGATGAAATACATCATCTTAGTGGGGTATGTATTTGAATATTTAATATTTTACTCACTTTTTGCTATTATAAATGTATGGATAAAAAAAGACAGTTTTTTTTGTACATTTAACTTATGACATAAAACAACAATTAAAAGGAAATGTGTCAAAATAGTCCAAAGCACAGAAGAGGTAAATAAATTTATGAAAAAACCTACCTAATGAATTTGAAGGTTGATTTTAATCCCATATGCAATCATACATAAAATATTTTAATTAGTCAAGATATGCCGTACTATAAGATGAATGGTTTACAAGGGTATTTGGAGGACTACCGATCACTGCAACTCATCCAAGTCCCATAACTGTCCATACTGAGCTTCAGTAGATGGGCCCCTAGTGATAATACCAGTGCATTGGACACTGTATGATATTTGCATAGTTTTTTGTTTTTTTGCCTTCAGTGGAAGTTTGAAAACTTTCAACAGAGACTATGTTTCGCTATCAATTTTTAAAAATGGCAGCATCCATGTTTTAAAAGTGGGTAACTTCTTTAATTTAAAATTGAATAACTCCTTTATTTTTAAAGATATTTCAATGAAATTTTGTATGAAGGTTGGGGGAGGTATAGTGAGTTATGGGCAATCCAATTGTTTGGTTACATTAACAAAAAACATGTTTTTGGTTCCAATTGGTTTAAAGTTTTCAATTCATGACGATTTTTTCTGAACTTTAGTTAGAATCTTGGGGAAACCCCCAGAATTAAAAAGTGGTGAGTTATGACTGATCCAATTGTTTGTTTACATTTTATATGTAATTTAAAATTGGATAACTTCTTTAATTTAAAATTGAATAACTCCTTTATTTTAAAACATTTTGTATGATGGTTGGGGGAGGTATGAATACTTTGGTGTAGTGAGTTATGTGCACTCAGATTGTTTATGTTTTTTAAACAAAAACCATGTGTTTGGTCCGAATTGGTTTAAAATTTAGGTATTTTATAGATAGGTGATAAAAAACAAGCAATATATAGAGACAATATGGTAATCAAAATAAATTTTCCACAGGAGACCTTTATACTTTTGAGATTTAAAAAAATTAAATGTCCACCTTATATATCAGTATACAATAATCTTTTTACCATTTCCTGTAGGAGAGAAAAGCATGCAAATTGATTGAAGAGAAAAGTATGATTATACTGTGAACCTTTGCTGTGTACATTCTAAATATCCCTAAATGTTTAATCCACTTATTAAACATGAAAATGTGAATAATGATGTATTTTAATTATAGGGAGCTGGTGATATAAAAGAAATCAATGAAAAATATGATGAGGAAAAGGAGAAAGCGTGGAAAGGTAAATCTAAGATATGCATTTTGTTGAGTGCAGATTTTATTTAAATGTGACGAAGACTTGCCAGTTCCGATATCGAAACGGCTGCATGTTGCTTGCATTTGCGTCGGTGAATGACCCAGATGTGCTTTTAAACCAAAAGCTGTCACAGTACATCTGGCATACTAACGCTTCACTCTTGCCGCGTACAGGTCTTTCTGGCCGATAAAAAGGAGAAGCGACGGTCAAACCGAAAGTTGCATTTGGGACTTATACAACATGGTTGTCAATTGGAGAAACTTAACAAGTGTTGATCTAGGTGAACTGGTGACTATCTAGGAGATGTCCCATTTGAGCTATCCAATGACTGTTTGCACCAAACTGTATCAGTGTTATCCCAACCCCTCTTTGTGCAGCATTTTACGTGCTATCCAGTGACTGTTCACACCAAACTGTGTCAGTGTTTGCTCAGCTTTTGACGTGCACCTTAAATCTACATTAAATATAAAGGGTGTCTCATCATAAAACCAACATTTCTTTGTAGCTGGATGATTTACTCTGAAAGGAGTGTGCATCCTATTATTGATGGCACTATTGACAATCGTGCACATAGTCTTCTAGGATTTCCCTGATGTATTCACCTCTTTTTGTGGAGTTTGAAGGCTGACTCATTGGTTGAGAAATAGATTGCGTGTGTCACATTAAGAGATGCGCGTAAGTTGGAAAAGCTTGATTTTTTTTTCTCTCCCAAAAACATGGATTTGGTAGGATTCAGGTGTTTCTTTGTCCTTGTCTTGTCGGGTTTGGACCTGTTGAGCAGTGGAAGCCACACCGGGTTGAACTCTGCACTAATGTTGTGTTAACAACACAAACAACAAGAAGGAGTTCAGTCGTCCCATGTTGAAAATGTTCTCTCAACATTGACATGATGTTAGTGATTGACAAAGTTTTGAGAGTATTAAAAGGTGAACAACAAATGTTTTTGTCTCTATCTCATTAGTTTTTATATCTTTATAATATAAGAATGAATGTTTGTGTCCATCTTTGAAATTCATGGATTTCAACAACATTTGATCTACATATTTTATGAGATTATTGTTCAAATTTTGTTGGTATCATACTTGGTAAAGTTAGGTAATTAAACATTTTTTAACATTACATGGGAAAACTTTGGTCCTATTGAAATTAATACAGAATTATGAGAAAAATGCACACACACATACACAAACATATATACTTATTTTCATTCTTGAATTCTTTATGTATGTTGTAAACTTGTTTTCCTGCCAACTAGTTTATTTCTTAAAAATATTAGAATTTAATGTGTTACGTTATGGGTTGTTGTCAATGTTGATCTCTCTGAAATTGCATTGGTGTTACATAACGGGTGTATATAGTCCTCATTTGCTTTTGGTACTGGTTGTGTGTTGCACTGGTGTGATATGTTCATTCTTCGTTCGTGTGCCATGGCTTCTGCTGAAAGGAACTGATATGAAAGTCAACTGGTTCATTGAGAAAAACAAAGTTCGATTTAAAATATTATGTTCATTTTATTTGACTTTACTCGTAGCGATGCTCTGGGAATCTGCACTGTAAGAAACGTGTTACTACAAAATCTACTGTCAACTCTTTTTGTAGGTTAAAGTTCTCATCCAGAATATTGTTGAATTTTGAGTTGTCAAACAAACAGACAAAGTATAGCTGCTACTGTGTTTCTCTTTTAAGCTCTGTAAGTCGCATCTATCTCATATTTTTACACATCGACTGACCATGCCCCCTGTGGAGGGGGCGGTGGGACCACAGACACTAGTCCTAGCCTTGGACAGCTAGTCCTGGTCTCTCTCCCTCCTCTTTTCCCTCTATCTGGGTTTTCACCTCTATTTATCGGTATGCCCATTTTTAACATGTGATCTTTTTTTTGTTTGCATTAGTAAATTCTTTAGTCATATCAGCCAACATTTTTTTGTCATTCTTAATTCTTGTACAAGCATTCCATAATCAGGATTCAGTCTGTAATTTTTTTTGTTTGTTATTCTAACTAAACAAAACCATCATTTTAATAACATTCCTTACTTTTCAATTTCAGCCAAATAAAACAATTCATTTTGTTTACTATTTGTCAATATAGCCCTTATCATAATTCCTGACCTAACAATTGCATTTTATATACACTGCACAATTTTGTATATACACATTTAAACTTATTCTATCTATCTATCTATCTATCTATCTATCTATCTATAAGGCCCATATTGCTACAAATGCTTTCCAATCAAAATATCTTTAGTTTGGATGCTTCATTGTTTTTCAGTTCAGCATAAAGAAAATGTTAAAAAGTACCATGAAGAGTTGCAGAGAAAGAAACTAGAGAACCCAGAAACAGATAAAAAGAAACAAGATGTCCAAAGTATCTGGGACAGATTGGATGAATTGGAGATATTAGAAGCAGAACGAGATGAATTAGGGTAAGTATAAAGGATGAAAGTAACTTCAAAGAAATTACTTGTTCGAGTTTCATCCAGGGCTGTTTACGTTCACTGTGCACTACTGTCCTTAGGAAAGGCATGAATCCAACCCCCCAATGAATTGGAGATATTAGAAGCAGAACGAGATGAATTAGGATAAGTATAAAGGATGAAAGTAACTTCAAAGAAATTACTTGTTCGAGTTTCATCCGGGTCTGCTTACGTTCACTGTGCCCTACTGTCCTTAGGAAAGGCATGAATCCAAACCCCCAATGAATTGGAGATATTAGAAGCAGAACAAGATGAATTAGGATAAGTATAAAGGATGAAAGTAACTTCAAAGAAATTACTTGTTCGAGTTTCATCCGGGTCTGCTTACGTTCACTGTGCACTACTGTCCTTAGGAAAGGCATGAATCCAACCCCCCCCCCCAGCTATGAGTAAATAGCAGGGCAGTTGGAGCCCTGTAAGGCGGTCCGTCTTGGGCGTGAGGCTAGCAACTCCACCCGTAAAACCTATTTGCTTCTGAAATAGCAATTCAGCCCTATGCTACACAAGGAGTCTACAGGGGAAAAAAATCTATATTTGATTTACAAACAAGTGTGTAAGATTTCAATATTTATTTGCATCATCATTAGAACATAACTGGAAGGAGGAGATTCACTCCAAATCATAATGTTCTGAGAATAGTGAATAAACATGAAAATATTAACAAAAATCAAGCACATTTACTTATTTGTTAATCAAATATTGATCAACTACAGGCATGTATTTTTTTTTTTTGAACAGAAATTTTAAAGAGTACCTTGCCAATGTGCTTAAAGCATAAAGTATACAACGGTTGCATAATACCAGCCATGACATACAGATCCGAAACATGGAAATTGACAAATCGAGCTGAAAACCAACTTAGAATAGTACAGAGATCCATGGAAAGAGATAGAAAAGGATCAACATGGATCAGCGAGAAGACCAGAGTGAAAGATATTATACAAATAATTAAGCAGCAAAAGTGGAGATGGGTTGGTCACCTAGCAAGAAGAAATGACAATAGATCGGGGAAAAGACTAACAGATTGGTGCCCATGGGACAGTAAACGCAATAGGAAAAGACCAGACACAAGATGGAGGGATGAGATAGAAAAGTTTGCCAGTAATACATTAGCAGAGTTTAGCACAAGATAGGTCGTCATGGAAGGAGATGGGAAAGGCCTTTGTCCAACAGTGGACTTATAATGGCTGATGATGATGTTTCAGAGTTATGTTTTAAAATTGATGAGCAAGAATTTTAGAATAAGTATAGTTTGGTACACAGTTTTCTGTCTGAAGATGAGGACACTAGCCTGAGTAAATCTGTGTATAACATCTTTATTTTAATGATAATATTGGTAACAATGAGATAATGCTCTGTTAATATCTAATCTAAGATAGCAGTACGAAAGGGGCCATATCCACCTATGCAGATGTTTTTTTATTTCTTATTCCCCATTTTTTTCTGACAGTGAGGATGATACTGCTGCTGACTCCAAACCATATCTAGAAGATAGCCACCCACCTCCAAGTGTTGCTCAAACTCCTTCCCAGGGTAAAAAAACTGTTCGGTGGTTTGATGAAGTAACAGAAGAGACTGACACAGACAGTTCAGGTTCGGACTCTGACGAGGATACACTGAATGGAACAGGAAATAGGGAAAATCTTGGCGTGATTCACTTTACTCATTCTCCTGTTGAGCCTTGTTTAACAGAGGTAAGATTTTTTAAATCTCCTTTAATTAGAAACCATCAACCAAAACTGTCACCATAGGTTTCTTCAGTTTTTAAGCTGGTCCGGCTGGTACAGGCCGCACCAACGAAGCTAGAAAGCTGTAAATTTAAACATTTACTCCTGTCTAGAAAAAACGTTTTGTGTTGTTTTTTCAAAATTTCCCCCCAAATAGGTTTTTAGTAGGGGGGTTCAATTTGCAATGTAAATTGTTGCTAAATTGATCCCTTAGTTTGTGTCTGCTTGTCAACATAGGAATTTCTTCCATTTTCAAGTGAGTCTGGTTGCCTATCTATCTATGTATGTATTACACATACAGGCTGCACTAATGGAGCTATAGGGCTGAAAATTTAAACATTTACTCCTTATTATATCTAGAAAAAACAGAATAGGTTTTTTGTGGGGGTTTCAATTTACAATGTATGTTTATGCTAAATTGATCCTTAGTTTGTGTCCGGCAGCATTTATGCTTATTTTTTTTAAAATTCATACTTTTTCACTGATCATTGCCTAACAAAAGGTGAAAGAAGTAATTTATTCATTGATCATCACTTTTTCCTATTTTTTAATTGATTACCCCCAACATGCTGCCAAAAGACATTGGTCATGTGACGGTTTCTGTTTCATTGATCACCCCTTTTTCCAATGTTTTTAATTAATCATCCTCAGTACTGTATGCTGCCATAAAACGGTTTCTATTGAGTGACTAACCAGACCTGTTTTGTTTCTTTATTGTTTTAGCATAGATTTTATTCAGATTGGTTTACACTTGTAGAGTGTTGTCATTGGCCTCCTTCTGTCTCAGAAGACAATGGAGTATGCACCAAGGATTAGTCTGTGATTGAGTTGCAGTGCCTGCTGTGACTGTACAGCCCAATTCTCGAGCAGCAAACCGTTGCAATTTCTGCAGGTGGAGATCATGCCTGGATGTCTGGGTGCTTTACTTGCCCTCTGCCATCTGTGCTCTTTCCTCTCATCTGGATGCCAGCCTTGACAGCAGGGCTCGAAATTAACGTTGTCCCGTCATCCCGGAGACTGTAGAAAATGTGTTTGCGATGAACAGAGATCTTCCCTAGGATGTCTCCGGGAAAAAAGAAATTGTTTTTAAATTATTTTTTTTGCATACTGAATCAAGGGAGAGGGATATAAAGAGTGAATAGGAAAAATAACAGATGCAGAACCTGCAACGTTGGTCACACAATTTTTGACAGCATTTGCCAACATTTGTTTCTGTAATAAAACTATTTTTTTCCAATTGAATTTTTCAAGTTAATCCCACGTTAAAACATCCAAAACAAAAATAAACAATCATTGCATCAGAAATAAAAACAAAAAAAATGCTTTTTTGACACCCTCTCTTTAGAGACCTGCATGGGCCACTATTTTGTGACCTTTAA
>VCCN01003571.1:1931021-1955856 GCA_006491835.1 Architeuthis dux | reverse complement strand
ATAGAGAAAGCCCAGTTTTTCTTTGTTTTTTCTATCTTAACAGTCTATGAACATGTTCCAGGTGGATACTCTTCAGCTCCAGGTGGATACCTCCTCGATCAGACAGTGCTGAGGGATGACTGGTTCTCGTGTCGAAAGACTTAAACCTGGCTTAAGCGCACATAAGCTAATTTTCCATGCTTGCCAACTTTGAAACGACCAGGGAAGTCTAGGGAATAATTCTCACATCCGGGCCATTTGCTCTAATTTTGTTTGTATTTTACTTCGGATGAAAGGCCTTTTCTTTTGTACGTTCAGCCAAAACTTTGTAAAGCGATTACATTCTTTTCTAATAAATAGTAGTGAACTAGCACATGCACAGAAATAGACAAGGCAAGGAGGAAGCTTTTTGTGAAGAGGAACAACGTGCAGTCAATCCCTCCGACAAAGGCTGCCCTAGAAGAGCATGTTTAGAGAGCAATGTACCAAGGAGTTCATGTGTGTGGTCAGATGCTAGTGTCCACACCAGAACAACCTTCACTGTGTAGATAGGGCTGGTCAAAGACATATGAACCCTTCTGGACATGCCTAGCAGATGCAGGCCAGTCCGGCTATGAACTTGTCTCCTGCAAATATAAGAAGGGTTGTTAGGTAGTACACGTGCAAAAAAGCAGCCTTAGACTGCACAGCCCTCTGTTATTGTGAAGAGAAGTGCTGAATAGACTTTCCTGCAATAGACGCTAGCTTTGGGAAATTATTGTTATCATTTATTTTGAATTGTGAGATATAAGGAAGCTTCTGGGCAATTCTAAAGTTCCAAATTCGAATTCAGCATCATAAAAAAATGTATGATTTAACATCGAGATCATTCATGTTGGACTAGTCTTTGCAACTTTATTGCAATTACTATTTTCATACCAGCCATGGCCACCATCTTGAATTTTTCAATAACTTGCATGTATTATCCAAATGGCAATTCCCAAGAACTATGTATGTTAAAAGATTCCGGTAATTATGTCCTTGATATCATATTATATCCCTTGCTAATAAGAAAATTGGTTTGAAAACAGTTGTCACTGGCATCATGGGTGACATTGAAAATTCATGATGGCTCAATATCCAAATTTTCTTGGAATGCCTTTGGCTATAATTGTACCAAATTATATGCTTTTATCATAAAATGCACAATTATTTGGCTAAGTGACCCCACTAATAGTGGTGGGACTACGGAATAGATTACCAGATTATGTAGTGCTATCAACAGATGTAAATGATTTTAAAAAGAATTATGATGTTTATTACACCACCACAAATGTTTAAGGCCCTAGATTTTGTGTAAATATGATTGTTATGATGTCTGTTTGTATATACAATTTGTACACTTTTTTTCAGACTAAAATAAATGTTCTAAATTCTGCATTTTGTGGGGGTTATGGCTCAGTGATGGCGTTATCTGATTTTTTTAATTAGATATTAGTTATAATTTGGCAGAGGCATTCCGGATTTTGTGGGGTTATGGTTCAGTGATGGAGTTAACCAACTGTTGAAAAATTGTAGTTTGATGTTAATTCTAAAAAGAACAATCATACTGGGGATATTAATCTTAGATCATAGCGGATATTATTATCAGGTAGTTTATTTAAATTATTATTATTTAAACTTCTGGGAATTTTTAAACGAATCCTATATTCAATCCATAGATTGTTCTTATTCCACCTTCCATGCCAGAGGATATCTTGTATCCGTTAATTCTTTCTCATTAATTTGTACTGGTGATGTCGCATGTCTGTCTCTTCCACTGAACTAGACTATTTGACTTTTTTTGCACTACTCGACCCAGGGATTTAACTTAGCCAGGTTACTAAGAATGCTTAACCAATGCTTTTGTCCACTAGGCCATGTGTCCCATAGACAGACACCTGAAGAAAGCAGGAGAGTACAACGGCTGAAATATTGTGACTATAATAACATGAGGACATTGATCCGAGTAAATCAGTGTGTAATAAAGAAATACTTTCACTTTTTATTAAATTTGACTAGTTTTTACCTTCATCCTAATTTTAATTGCTTTTATACAACTTATTAATTTTGGGCCACTGTATGGCAACTAATAACAGCGCAATCGGAAATAAAGAGTAATCCTTTGGTGAGAATCAAACACACACTCTCATTGCCAGAGGGAGACTAGTTTACACCTAGCTGCTTTTACCAATTGGCCACAGAGACTTCATGGATTAGCAGAAGCTGATTCACACTTATAAACTCACTCCCTACAACCGACTTTCTGTACCATATTTATGTTGTTTTACATATGAGACCTAGTAGTCTTTTTTATAAATCAATCTTTATTATTATTGGATGAAGTATTGTAAGACACCAAGTTTGATTCTCACAGAAAGCTTACTCTTTATTTCCGATTGTGCTAGAAACAGTGACCCGAATTAATAAGTTGTATAAAAACAACTAAAAGTAGGATGAAGGTAAAAACTAGTAAAATTTAATAAAAAGTGGTGTGTTACAATACTTCATCCAATAATAATAAAGATGGATTTAGAGAAATACTAGTTGAAAAATTAATAATTCATCACTATTGGTTTATTCTACTAGGTAGTCCAAACAGTCAGTTTTTTAGGTGAAAATGTTGCAGTAACGCTAATTTTTCCCTGTTTCTTAAGTGTTTATTCTCCATAATGTTGACTAATACAAAACTGTTATGCATGCCATAATAAAGAATGTCCAATTCTGAATCTGTTGGTGACTTATTTGTCACCGTTTGACTTAAAAGGAATTTTAGAGCAAATTTTCAATTTAATGCGTTTACAAACTACACTGTGACGTTTTTTTTTTACTGCAGTCGAAAAAAAAGGTGTCTATAAATAAATGATTGCTGACACCTCCTCTTTCGATGTATGTCTTTGGAACCAATATCACCTAGTAGAAAAATAAATGTTCTTCAGTTTCGTTTAAAATTTAAGCAAGTACACAATGTCTACATATTAAAAAAAATGATGGCTTTTCAGTTTTATAGGGTGTTGAAAAGGCCATTTTTTGTAAGTGTTCAATTTTCTGCGAGTCTGCAAATGAATAAATAATCATAATTAGTGAACTAATAGGAGTAGAGAGACAAATGAGGTATCAAAATGTTCAGAATAACAAGACCTATAAGAGGAAATAGGCACCAGATGTATAAGATCTTCCTGTAAAAACTCATTGGAGTACCTAATTCTACACTTCCTATAACTTTTCCCTTTTTATCTAAAATCAGTAACATTCCTAGATTTTTATATTTTACTAGCCTTATGACTCTTTCTCCTTCTATTCCTTTTTTTTTTGTTTTACACTTTTTAGTAATTTTCCATGAAGTCTTCGTGGCCCATTGGTAAAAGCAGCTAGGCGTAAACTAGTCTCCCTCTGGCAGGCAATGAGAGTGCGTGTTCGATTCTCACTGAAGGCATACTCTTATTATTGTTTCCATTTATCTAAAAAAATTTTTAAAAAGCCAGTAGTTTTTAATATAGTACCTTTAACAATTTATAGTCCATTTTTAATTGATTTTCATATACAGAGGCAGCCACATATTGTGAGCACTTTGGGACAGGATCTTTTAGATAACAATAACCGGTTGATAACATTAAGCAAAGGATATAAAAATGGGAACAATTTACATTCATTGTTATAAACAACTTTACATTATAAAAAATTAATATGATTAGTATAAATATTTTAATATAATTAGAAACTGTCAACCAAAACTGTCAACATAGGTTTCTTTCAGTTTTCAAGTTGGTCTGGCTGGCTAGCTATGTATGTATCACGCATACAGGCCGCACCAATGGAGCTAGAGGGCTGAAAATTTAAACATTTACTCCTTATTATGTCTAGAAAAATGTTCGTTTTTTGAAAAGGCCACCCTGAATAGGTTTTTAGTGGGGAGGGGTGGTGGTTCAATAATATTGAATTCAAAATATAAGTTTATATTAAATTGATCTCTAGTTTGTGTCTGGAAGCATTCACGCTTTTTAAAAATTTTTATATTCAAACTTTTTTAGTGAGCACTTCCCAACAATAAGAAGTAACTTATTCATTGATCACCCTCAACACAGTATGCTGCCAAAAGACATTGGTCACGTGATGGTTTCTATTGAGAGACTAACCAGACCTGTTTCTAATTCATTTTAAACTAAACTGAAGCTGGCTTAATGACACAATAAACTGCTGTCAAAAAAGCCTATTTCAAGTATAAATAAAGTGTTTGGGTCTGACTGATTTTGACAACAATTACAGTTTGATAACATCACCCATGATTATGATAAACGACTTCCTCTGTAATATTCTCCAAGTATGCCTTTTGATAGCACTGTAGATTATCAATAAATTCAGTACTTCAATGGAATCATTCACTGCACTGATTTGAACCACTCTACCCAACTCCTTTTGTCTATCAATAAGATGTACAAAAAAAGAAGTGGGAGGTAGGTCAAGGAAAACTCACCTGCTTATGGCTCTTATAGCCAAATTGATATCTTTCTAACACTAGAGGACAAATAGCCAACTATGTTTAAGGCCAGACAATCAACTATCCAGCTCAAATTAGTGAAATTTGACTGGTTTTGAATGTGGCTTCTGTGTGTTTGTATGCTATAGGGCACAATTTTGCTTAAATCCTCATATATATATAAGAGCCATGTCTGTCACATACTATAAGTAGCAGCTATCAGCCTCTCTCTCTTATTACCTTCTTATTACACTACCTATCTTTTCTCTCCTCTCCCTTCCTACCTTCTTATTACACTACCTAACTTTCTTCTCTCCCCTATCCGTTCCTACATTCTTATTACACTACCTAACTATCTTTTCTCTCCTCTCCCTTCCTACTTTCTTATTACACTACCTAACTTTCTTTTCACTCCTCTCCCTTTCTACCTTCTTATTACACTACCTAACTATCTTTTCTCACCTCTCCGTTCCTACCTTCTTATTACACTACCTAACTATTTTTCTCCCCTATCCGTTCCTACCTTCTTATTACACTACCTAACTATCTTTTCTCTCCTCCCCCTTCCTACCTTCTTATTACACTACCTAACTTTCTTCTCTCCCCTCACCCTTGCTACTGTGTCTGTCACACTTATAGTATCAGTAGCAGTCAAACCTGTTGTTGTACACTTATAACTTTCAGCGAAGCAATGGGTCATGGACTCGTTTTTATAAGATACCTCAAATGTGTATCTTTTCCATATCATCATTTTCTGATTTATAAAATCTATTTTTGTTGGATAATCAATATCTGACTTGCTTTCTGCATTAATGTTTACAAACAAAATTAAAAATCATGCACAACATGATATAACTTTTATTTATCAGTGTTACCACAACAATAATCACATTTTATTAATATACAATTATCATTTTTTACTTTGTAAAGTAGATGTATGAGTTTCAATATAAAATTCTGCGGCTTTTCAGGATGTGGAATTATGTAATTATGTTATTGAATGTAGCTTGTTTTGATGAATGTAGCTTGTTTTGATTTCTTAAATAATAAGTGATTTATTATAATGAACAAGAACCATAAGTTCAATGATGCATCCACCATCCGTGATAGAGGAAGATGAGGATGATTCACCTGAAGGTCTGGACCAAATTTCATATCAATCCAACCTGATATAGCTGAGAAAATTGTTATTTAACATTACTAGTGGTAGTAGTAGCAGGGAGAGAAGGATGATTCACCTGGAGGTCTGGACCAAGTTTCATATCAATCCAACATGATACAGCTGATAAAATTGATGTTTAGCATTACTAGTTGTGGTAGTAGTAGCAGCAGGAGGAGGAAAATGAGGATGTTCGCCTGAAGGTCTGGACCAAGTTTCATAGCAATCCAACATGATATGGCTGAAAAATTGATATTTAACATATTAGGGACCGACTGATCGACCGACCAAAAAGTGTCTTATAGAGATGCATGGACGCATCTAAAAATCATAAGTGGGTTTTATTCAAGTTATAAATTGTACTATTCATTGCAAAGTTTATTTCTAGTCAAAAATTAATAATAATTGCCAATGCTTCATCTAATGATAGAATTCAAGATAATATTAATACCATGAATACTTTCTCAGTCAGAATATGGAGTGCAACAGAAATTATGTAACCTTTTCCCAAGTAATAGTTGCAAGAACCTTTGTAATTTAAGACTGAAACTTGCTTATCACTTGAGGAGGATTTAAATAAGCTTCTTTTATAACAGGAACATTCATTTACATATAAGACATACACAGTACCTACTACAAAATGTTCCACTTACCATATTTACTTGAAACACTAGCATAGTACCCATAAAAAATGACAGGATTATTTGTGTATGGATAAATTATACAAATATATATTTTAGCATAAGTGTGTTTATCTCAAACAAAAAATGCACACTTGAACAAAATTTATTTTTTTGTCACTTCAACTCTTCATATTTCCTGTTTTTCAATAATTTTTATAAAATAAAATAAAAAACGAATTTCAATTTTAATATGAGAAAAAAATCAGAGATGCCTATATTTGTCTTTTGTTCTGCTACAAAGACATTAGGAGCAGTAGTAGTCATGGTAATGTATGTTTTCAGTTCAGTAGTTGTGGTAATATAGGTTTTCAGTTGGGGGTTTAATTTACAATTTAAGTTTTCATTCATCCTTGTTTTTTGAAAATTCGGACTTTTTAGTGATCCAACAAAAGAGAAGTAACCTTCATTGATCACCCGTTTTTCCAATTTGTTAATTGATCACCACCTACACAGCATGCTTCCAAAAGATGTTGGTCATGTGACGGTTTCTATTGAGTGACTAATCAAACCTGTTTTTTTTTTGTTTTTGTTATTTTTTTTTAATCCTGAATTTATGGTTCAAACCATACTGGTAACATTTTCAGGTAACTTGATTTTAACACAACCACTATTTAATTTACGAGGTAAACAGAAGCATAGATGGGTGGCGATGATTTAACAATTTCCCTTGGAATGCTAGTCATATATGGGGTGAAAGTTGTAATGAACTGTCCTCAGTATGGACTGGACACCACTTGTTTCCTGTGAATGTATATCCAATTGATACTGTAACAAAGAACTTTTGGTTACTTGAACCATAACACCTGTCTTCCACTATGTGTTGATCAGTGTTTGTGTCCGGCAGCATTCACACTTATTTTTTGAAAATTCAGACTTTTTTTAGTGATCACTGCCCAACAAAATTCAAGAGAAGTAACTTATTCATTGATCACCCCTTTTTCTAATTTTTTGATTGATCACCCCCAACAAGGCATGCTGCCAAAAGATGTTGGTCACGTGACGGTTTCTATTGAGTGACTAATCAAAACTGTTATTTTTAAAAAAATGAATTTATGGTTCAAACCATACTGGACGCATTTTCATCAAAGTAACTTGATTTTAACACCACCACTGCTTAATTTACGAGATAAAAAGAAGCATATATGGGTGGCAATGATTTAACAATTTCCCTTGGAATGCTAGTCATATATGGGGTGAAAGTTGTAATGAACTGTCCTCAGTATGGACTGGACACCACTTGTTTCCTGTGAATGTATTTTTATTGATAATGTAACAAAGAACTTCTGGTTACTTGAACTGTAACACCTGTCTTTTACTATGTTTCAATCACAACAACTTTGACATGTCTCACCAAATCTATCACTACTATTATCACTCAACTTTTGACCATTTATACACCCTGGCTCTCAGCCGAACAGAAGTGGCAGGAAGCAACATCATAGTAGCAGTGATAGTAGTCTTCATTCAACTATTCAACAGAGGCTTACATTGTATTGCTCTTGCTTACTTTTTTGCATCTCACTGTGGTACACAATGACAAGACCTGTTCCTCTTTGTATCCTTCAATTCTCAGTGTTTACTTTCCAGCCTCTGTGATTAGATGATGGACATTGGGTTTTTTCCCTTTAACACAACTCTAAATAAAACAATAAGGGAACAGAATTGGGTAAAAAATGAATTTCAATTTAATATGGGAAAAACATGAGATTTATTTATTTAAAATCAGAGATGCCTATATTTGTTTTCTGGGATGAAGTTTACATCAGGCACCTTGAAAATTGTCGAATTGAAAAGGGACACAGGAAATGTTTGAAGTTACTTACATTTGATAAAAACTTGATCCGTTTTCTGTTCCACCATGAAGACATTAGCAGCAGCAGTAGTAGTCGTGGTAATGTAGAGGCGAACACACAGATACATAGCTGCTTACTTTAGCATACACGAAGACACAGACACAAGATTTCCTTTACCCTCTTTCTCTTTGCTTTAGCATGACAGAAACCAACAAACAAACCAAACAAAAAATGACATTGGCTTTTATATAATAAGTTTAACCATTTTTATTGCTCTTTCACTGTCACTTATACCTCTTTTCTTCAATTCTTACAGTGTTTACTTTCTAGCCTCTGTGATAAGATGATGGACATTGGGTTTTTTTCCTTCTTAAATATTAAAATTAAATATGTTTTCTCATTTGTGTAGGTTAACAGAAAGTCAAAAGTGACCATCGTCTTACACAAAGCTGAGATCATTTAATCTTCAATTTCTGTTAACTCAAAGAAACCTTTCTTTTCTAGATTTCTAAGTAAGTTTTCTTCTCTTTTTTTTTTTTAACTCCTCAGGATGGCATAATGTTGGAGAATATGCATGATATTCCTTATTTGCACACCAAAGATGTCGGTCCTGAAATAACTGCTGCTATGGCTGTTGTGGCAAGTAAAGTAAAAGAAGTGTTCAATAAAAAACCTGTGGGAATGCAGATATTAGCTGGTGCTAATGAATCCGCATTAGCTGTGGCTAAAGCATCAGGTACAGTAAAACTATTTTCATATAGCATCTCAAAAGTGGGCTATAAGCTTGATTTAATGACAGATATTAACAGATTAAAAACAGATGTATTTACAGGTCCTTTATTCAAACAATGACCGCGGTCACGACACACACGTGTGTTCTCGATCTCTCTCATCTACTAATAGCACAATGCCAATATGGCTGCTTGTTTACCAGAATGTAAAACAGCGCCCCCTAGCTGAAGTTGATAAGAACTCACCTGCCCAAGGGGAATAACTCATGATACTTACTTAACATGGGCATTCCTACGTTTTTTGAACGCAAAAATTTTAATCCTTGATGAAATCAACTACAGATGCTTAAAAGAGAACAGTTGATTGCAACTGATCACACATTAAAAGCAAGTATTTATTTAATTCAATATGTAGTTTTTAATATTATTTATTTATATTACTATTTTTTTAATTAATTAATCACTGCTACCCACAACACTGGTTTATTGCTGGGTTTAGATTATTCATGTGTTCTGACATTTATATGTATATATATATGTATCCGGTCTTCACCCAGCCCTAACTGTTCATAGTAGAAACTTGAAATGTTGCATACACACTCCCCTCAATGAGTAGGGAAAATGTTGGGGTTTTTTTTGTTTTGTTTTTAAAAAAAAAATTCTGTCCCTTAAATAGGTTTTTAGTGGGGGGTTCAATATGCAATGTAAGTTTATGCTAAATTGGTCACTAGTTTGTGCCTGCTTGTTTTTTGAAGATTCAGACCTTTTTAGTGATCACCCTCAACACAGCATGGTGGCAGTGATTCATAATTTCCCTTGGAATGCTAGTTTATGTTATTTTTATATTATTAATCATTTGTTTTATTTTTATTTACTTATTTATTAATATATCTATCAATATATTAATATTTATTATCATGGTTACAGTTGATAATAGTGTCTAATCCAAATTCTGTTTTTTTTTCATTAATTCTCTTATTTCTTTTTATTTGTACTCTGTTTTTAACATCGAGTGAGGGCGGGAGTGAAACTTCACAATTTACAATCGGGGACCATCTTCTCTAGATAGTGCTGAAAAGGCCTGTCTGTTGCTTTTTACAGACGCTAAATTATTTTCCCTTTTGTACATCCATAGTCGATTTTGTCAATGGAGAAAATGTTTGCATTCACAAAACGTAGGATTGGCCAAAACTTTTTTTAAAAATCTGATGTTTTCATCCTGTTGCCAGATTAACAAGGATTGTTATCTTATGTTCAATTCAATCCAAATCTGGGCTCAAAATTCTCTCAGGATATACAGAGGAAGCTATTTATTATAATCACAGATAATGTTATCAAACAGTTATTTCCAAACACTTACTTTAAAATTAATTAAAAATTTTTAAAAATGAATAAATTTCATATAAATTTTTTATAATGTAAGGTTGTTTATAACAATCAATTTAAAACATAATGAATTTATAACAATGAATGTTTATGTGGATGTAAGGGAATCCGACAGAATGATGGCTGTAATTTGACAATGTGGAAATGAAAGATTGAGAAAAGTGTGTTATGTCTCAAACATATTTATTATCATGACGATATGCATTTCGGCACTGCGAGCAGCATCGTCAGAAGTTTGAACACTGCAGAAAAGTGCAACCATCCATGCAGAGATAGTCGAAAGATTATTCCCACATGGATGGTTGCACTTTACTGCAGATGTCAAATTACATCCACCCTAACAATGAATGTAAATTTTTCCAATTTTCATACCCTTTGCTTAATGTTATCAGCCATTTATGGTTATCTAAAAGACTGTCCCAAAGTGATCACAATAAGCGGCTTCCTCTGTAGTTTTGTTTTTATAAAATCAATTGTACATAACTACTGCAAGTAATTACTAATTTTGAAACGGTTCTTCGGACGATTGAACTCCTTCTTGCTATTTGTGTTGTAAACACGACGTTTCGACCGATCCATTCTTCGGCCTTCTTCAGGTGTAAAATCCGAGTGTGATGGGTTAAACAGAAATTATGTTTAAAGGGGGGTAGCCCTTATAGAGCATGGCCCTAGGACAAAGACACAGAAACACCAGGGCCAGGCGCTAAAAGGGCTACCCCCCTTTAAACATAATTTCTGTTTAACCCATCACACTTTTACACCTGAAGAAGGCCGAAGAATGGATCGGCCGAAATGTCGTGTTTACAACACAAATAACAAGGAGTTCAGCCGTCCGAAGAACCATTTCAATATTAATGACCCTTCTCAAAACTATAGAAAATATAATTACTAATTGTAATGCATTTGTAAAGAACAGGTTTTTCTATCTAAGAAGTAATGAGTTTTCTTATGAAAAGAATATTTCTCTTTCTTGATATTTTTATGGCATTTCAACTGAATTGATTTCACAGTCTTGAATGGTTTGGATTCCACAATGCAGTGTGTTTGAAACACTCACAATGTCCAAGTGGCCTTTTCTTAGTTGAAGAACTGATTTTCTTGTCATGCCAGAGTTTGAGTTGTTTTAGAACTGTATTTTGACTGGTATCTAAACATCAGTCAACCTTTACAACTTAGATTCAGTTAAATGTCACCCTTGTAAACAATTGACTTGGCCCTGTCAAGGTGAGAAAAGTAGGACATAAAAGGTTTATGAACTTCATTGATATTTTGTTAGTTTATATGAAACATTTCGATACTAAATGTTTGTGTACGGGGCCAACAAGTACATCTACAGGAAATGTTGATATTGTCATAATCTGTAAGTTCACTGATGTATTGTTTGTTTATCTCGCTTATTAATTATTACCTGTGAAAATAAATCACATATATTTGAATTTGTAGTAATATAAAGATGTCTTTGGTTTGGAGACACTTCGTTGTGATCGAAGATAGAGGACCTTGGTTGTGGAATAGCAACACACACATCATTTATGAGAAAAATATTATTCTCTTTTCTTAGTTTATTTTTCTTCTCATGTGGACGAATTCAGAGAGCACCAGTTATCGCGTTACAAGACAAGAATGTTCAATTGCATTTCTTATGCGTGTGAGCTATTCATGAGTTATGCGTGGAAGAAAAGAAAGGCAAATCCCGGGGAAGAATTGAAACCGTCTTGTTGGGGCGATCTGCTCAAAAATCTGCCTCACTGGCTGGGCGCCCCCATATTTATCATCTAAGCCACGCCCCTTTGGGGAAAAGGAGTAGGATGACCTTTTCCCATTTGCAGATGGCTAGGGAAGAAGAAAGTTTGAATGGGTTGGCCCTTCCACCAGTCCCTTAATTATTCAAAAGGAAATTCTTTGAACACACAGCTGGTGAACATGGAGTCAAATGACCCCCGGTCAAATTTTGATGGCGCCAGCCAACATCGCACAAACAGGTGCCGCTGAGGGCACAGTAAAAAGGCTGACGCCGTGAAGTGTCAACATGTCGCATTCTACAGGCGCCATCAAAACCAATCGGCAAAGCCCCTGATGGCCTCCACGCACACTCATATTTTGTTCCACTAATAGTTCATTCCGCTACAAATTTCTATATACATATATGAAATCAAGGAATGGATAAATTTTATATCCAACAGAATTTAATAATTATAAACACAATTATTAATTAATAATTAATTGGGAACCCGTATCAGCCAGGCAATGAATAAAGAAACGAGCACTGTGCGGGGGATCGAACCTGCGTCAATCCTCGAAGCAACCAATATGCGGTCCTGCTCTTTACCACTGAGCTAACGGCACTCTCATGGCAAAGGCAGCAGTCAGAAACATACACATTTGCTCACATCCTTATTCTAAATGACCCACCAAGGGTCAATGTGCCGTTAAATAAAACAATCAATCAATCTTACAAACTTATGCAATTGCACAAAATCCTGCACAAGTTTGTTGTAGTCAGGATTCAGCAGTGCACATTTGAATATGTTAGAAGAGACCTGTCCATTCCTTGTTAAACATACAGCATTCATTTTCAATTTTCAGTTTTTTTGTAGTTTCAGTAGCACTCATTGTTAGGATAACAAAATTTGAACTAAGATATATTAAAAGACTTTAAAATAATACTCCGTCCTTCACTATTGTATGTTTCTGTTTACAACATGGCTGCGAAATCTCATTGTAGTCTCGTTAGGCACGTTATTCTATGCGAGAATGTGTGGGATCATACAAATTCACATCACCATGCAAGAATGTTCGCGGACCACACAAATATGCCTCGCAGGCTGCATGTGGCCTGCGGGCTGTAGTTTGCCCACCCCTGCAGTAGATAGAATTTTGCGAGAGAAGAAGCTGGCTTTAATATATAAATAACTTTTGTTTATGTACATTTTCATTTTGGATCGTGTCGTTCTCTTGTGCATATCATGCTGAGAATATGTGGTTGCTTTGTAGAGGATTTTCATGAGAGTGAGAGAAAAAATAGCAAATCACATGAGAATCCTCACTTTCTTTCTCATAAATATAGGCTTGAGAATATTTGTGCTTGCATGTAATTGCATTTCTGAATCAGAAAATAAATATGTACTTACATAATTACACCAATAAGTCTGTAGGCTACTGATGAAAAAAACATTTATTTCGCACAACAAATATTTATTTTTCAGCATAATCTCCTTAATTAGCACTTAATTCAGTGGTAAATATTAATCGTATAGATCAAACATTATACAGTATGAAAATATCAGACCAAAATTCAGTTAATAACTACATGTCAGGCTATGGACTTATTGATCCACCCTCATATGTCTACATGTTTACTTGAATACATATATATAAGTGCATAGTGCCTAAATCCGAAAATGGAGCAGCCGGCAAAGTGTACAGTAAAAAACACCTGCCTCCCATGAAAGCTTTGTTAGCTCAGTGGGAAGAGCAGAGTCTGCGTATAAGGTTGCTTCCAAGGTAGACGTGGGTTCATTCCCCACATGGTGTTTGTTTCTTTATTTACAGTTTAGGCTGCTCGTTTAGCAGTTGTTCACACCAGCACCGAGCAAATATGGGTTCCCAACTAATGTCTTTGTAATTATCATATGTATATACGTATAATTTATAAATGCTCAGGCCTCCATACTGTTACTCCTCCGAGGGGACAGCAGACCACCACAGTCAGCACACATCTACTTCTGTTGGAGTGTTCAGGATGTGTGCTTAAAGTCGCAGACAGCCATACTGTTATGAGAATCTGTGCTTAAAGTTGCAGACAGCTGTACTGTCCTGATTCTCCTTCAAATGGTCAGTAGAACCCTATAGCCAGCTCAGGCATCTACCAAATATGGAATGTTCACCTGTAAACCTTACCGTCATGTAAACCTTACCATCCGAACATCACCACAAAGGGGCGGCAGACCCCCATACCTAGCTCAGGCATCTGCCAGGAGAAGGACACTCCTGTACAACCTACGACCCATGGGCTCTGATCCTACTCGTGCCACTTTGGTGGTCCATAGGATTCAAACCGTTGGTTTAAAGGGTGGGGTTGGCCCTGTGCAAGTCGCACTTCACCTTAAAACTTCACTGCTCAGGCTGGAGGGTTATTCTGCACATAGGCCCCGCTGTCTATGGTCATTCTGCTGTGGAATACCTCCCCACAAATCTTCTCAAAGCCAAGCCATACATTCATTCATAATCTATAATGTTGATGGTGAGCAGTCATTTGTTTCTAAGTATAACCTGAATACTCATTGGGTATTGGACTGCATACATTATAAGAAATGCTATACATGTATCCTGTAGTTCTTTTAGTTGCCAGTTGTTAATCACTGCTACCCACAACAGACTGGTTTAAACTCTGTTGCTGGATTTAGGTTATTCATGTGTTCTTACATTTATATATATATCAATGTATCCGGACTTTGCACAGCCCTAACAGTTCATAGTTGAAACTTGAAATAATGCATACACACTCCCCTCAATGAGTAGGGAAAATGTTTTTTTTATGTTGAAAATCCTCCCCTCCCTAAATAGGTTTTTAGTGGGGGTTCAATTTGCAATGTAAGTTTATCCTTAATTGATCCCTTAGTTTGTGTCTGGCAGCATTCACACTTACTTTTTGAAAATTCAGACTTTTTTAGTGATCACTGCCCAACAAAATTCAAGAGAAGTAACTTATTCATTGATCCCCCCCTTTTTTCTAATTTTGGTCTAAGATGTTGGTCACATGACAGTTTCTATTGAATGACTAATCAAACCTGTTTTTTTTTCTTCTCTTTTTTAAAAATGAATTTATGGTTCAAACCATACTGGTAGCATTTTCATCAAAGTAACTTGATTTTAACACCACCACTGCTTAATTTACGAGATAAAAAGAAGCATATATGGGTGGCAATGATTTAACAATTTCCCTTGGAATGCTAGTCATATATGGGGTGAAGGTTATAATGAACTGTCCTCAGTATGGACTGGACACCACTTGTTTCCTGTGAATGTATTTTTATTGATAATGTAACAAAGAACTTTTGGTTACTTGAACTGTAACACCTGTCTTTCACTATGTTTCAACCAAATGTCTCCAATATCTCACCAAATCTAGCACTACTATTATCACTCAACTGTTGACCATTTATACACCCTGGCCCTCAGAAGTGGCAGGAAGCAACATCATAGTAGCAGTGATAGTAGTCTTCATTCAACTATTCAACAGAGGCTTACATTGTATTGCTCTTGCTTACTTTTTTGCATCTCACTGTGGTACACAATGACAAGACCTGTTCCTCTTTGTATCCTTCAATTCTCAGTGTTTACTTTCCAGCCTCTGTGATTAAATGACATTGGGTTTTTTCCTTTAACACAGCTGTAAATAAAACAATAATGGAACAGAGTTGGGTAAAAAATGAATTTCAATTTTAATATGGGAAAAACAAGAGATTTATTTATTTTTTGCATCTCACTGTGGTATACAATGACAAGACAATGTGAGGGGACAGGGTGACATGTTTTTTTAAATCTTTATCTTTTTTAATCTTTATTTTTTTATAAAATTACTCTTACATTAAGCAACTAAAATAAACTTGTTCTAATGGTTCCAGTTGAGGGTAACCTATTCATTTGTCAGTTTTGCACCCTTATATAGGCTGCAAAATGGACAAATGAAAACTGTAAATGTTTCTATCGGTATTCAATTCTAAGACTATTTGTATATGTGTGAACTCCTGCATACATGGAGAAGTGATTATATATGTATCCACTTAGGTAATATATATGAAGAGAATGTCTGAAGAAAAGAGCTAAAGAGAGTGTATGTATGTGTAGGTACATAATAGAGATGAAGAGCATGTGCGTGTTTGAGACATATAATATATCTATACATTCAAATGGTTCTCTGAGTGTGATGGGGTAAAAGTTTTTATTTTTAAAGGGAGTAGCCCTTATAACGCAGAGCCCGGGTATTTCTGTGTCTTTGTCTTGTCTGGTTTAGGTCTGTTAAGAGTCAGCACTACATTGGCTTGAACTCTGCACTTGTCTGACTAATGCATTTAGTCAACATGTTGATGTGAGCTGCTTCTTTGATTTTTCTCTGTGCTACTGTGATGTTACCCCCTTTAAAAATAAAAAAATCTGTTTACCCCATCATACTTGAAGAATGGATCAGCCGAAACATTGTGTTTACAACACAAACAACAAGAAGTTCAAATATCTGAAGAAGCATTTGAATATTAATGACCCTTCTCAAAATTATAGAAAATATATCTATCTATATAAAGACCATAGTAACCAAGTTTGATTGTTTGTATGTTTCTTTGTCTGTTCATGTCACGTTGAAGACATAAGTTTTATACTCTCTTCCTCTCTGATTGGAATGGACATTTTTGTGCTAGACCTCTTCCAAATGTAGTTGACTGATGCTTTTTTCAGCCAGAATCAATGAAAGCGTAGTTAGGGAGAACATTGGTTAGTTTAGAGAGGAGCGATTCACCTGCTGATAGAAATGTATTATCGCTCTTATTCTCTCTCTTACTCTCCCAAAGATACAAATGCCGTTTGATAACTTAAACACTAAATAAGTCTTCATTATTTTAAAATAAGTAAGTGTAACAGCAGAGTTTATGTTATATTTTAAAAACAAATTACATTGAACAATATCTGATATCCATCTATTTTCTGGATCATACATGTAAATTTCTGCTTTTAAGAAAACTATGTTTTTTAAGTAAAGATGTATTTACATTGAAAGCATACAAAAATATTAGAAATCGGAACAGTTATTTTTTTTCATTTTTTTTTTTTCAAACGAATACATTAGAATGAAACAGATTTTATTACTTTTTTTTATACATAGCGTTACTTTCGATTTTAAACATGATCTATGGAATTATTTAATGGTCATATTTTTATAAATGTGCACGCTTGGAACTTTTTTTAAAACTTCGAAAATCCTCATAAAATAAATACTTTTAATATATTTCTCAGATCATTAGTATAAAGATCATTTATGTATTGTTAAAACTTGCAACTTGTTTACCACAACAAAAAATGCAAATGAATGAATAAAATGATATAAAAGGCATTTTTAATACAGCTGTTGTTGAATAAACTTGTAAATATTTGTCACTCACTATATTTGACCTTTTAAAAATAATTTTGATCTTCTACTTCCGATGTGCTTTCCCCCTTAAAGTAGATAATAAAAGAAGCAGCAGCAGTTCTACAGTGCGTCCCAAAAGTTTAAGACCACCAATAAAAAAAATGAATTTTTGCAATAAAATGTGTTAAATTGCATCAGACATTTTTATTGTACATAATTATTGTCTCAGATTGCATCAACCTTTTCTCTGGGCCAGCTAGGCATTATTCACATACTTTTTGTCTTAATTCCATATTCAATTAGACATTGGCTTCACGTTTTGGGCTGTAACTTTTTAACCCCAACAGATACAAATTGCGAACATACATCCTTAGAAAGCTGATAAAATTCCCTTTCTAATGATGTATATATGTATATACCTCCATCAATAATTCATTTCACAATCCATAGACTTTGTCCTATAAAGTATACTTGGGATTTCCTTGTAAAATACTGAAATACCTGTAAAATAAAGTGAATTTTTGAATTCCTCATGTCTGAAAACCATGATTTAGCCCTTTAAAGTACTCAGATATGTCAATTCTGTTTTTTTTGTTTTTTTTTATGGTGTGTGCTGGTGGCTATTTTGTTTTATGCAAATGAGGTAGTTCTTCCCAACTTT
Source organism: Architeuthis dux (assembly GCA_006491835.1). Taxonomy (NCBI): domain Eukaryota; kingdom Metazoa; phylum Mollusca; class Cephalopoda; order Oegopsida; family Architeuthidae; genus Architeuthis; species Architeuthis dux. The sequence continues at coordinate 1,937,846 of VCCN01003571.1, read as the reverse complement.
TTTCTTGGACATCTTTTTTTTGAAAGAGGACATCCTAAGGAACATTTTGGTAACCTACTCATAGGATCCTGTGGGGGTGTACAGGTAAGCCTTGCTGGCCCCTGGACTATATGCCATGCTGTCATAAAAAAAAATGGAGACATATCAAAAACTAAGAAATACAATTTATGGATTGTGTGTATGTCAGTACGTATGTCTTATGTAATTTGTAAAATAAATACAATACTTTAGTGGTTATATGATATTTAAAAGTGTTGATTTCATGACTTTATTGAAAAAATGTGGGGTGGTCTTAAACTTTTGGGAAGCACAGTATTTTCCCTTCATATTCTGAATCTCTACTTGATATAATCATCATATACGTATATAATTGTTATGATATACTGCCACGAGAAGGTCATTTCCTGAGCAAACACCTGTGCAGAAGTGGAAGTGACCCGGGGACCTTAGGAAATATGCATTCCGAAAACAGGATGTTGAACACACAAATGTGGGCGTTCGAAAAACCCATAAAGCTCAGAGCCGAGACGAGGAAAACTCAGAGGAATCAGCCAGAGAGGCAGATCGCCTAAGCCAGGCTGGAAGGCACGAGACCAGTGTCCCTGTTGGGAACAGTCTCAGACACCCCTTATCTCTCCCCACCCTTCATTCTCTGGCCAACAAAATGTATGCTATGAAATAAAAATATGTCTCATATTTTTACAACCAGCTTTCGAGTCTTCTTTCTTTCCTGGACCCAACGGATCTTCACCCACTATATAACATAATGAGAGCTGTGTCTGTCACATAGTATCAGTAGCAGCCATCAGCCGAGCCTGTTGTTGTACAAATGTGAATAACCATCAGTGAAGTGATGGGTCATGGACTAGTATTAATAATAATTATAGGTTTTATCAATGTTTGTTAAATCTGATAAAATCACTCCAAACTGACTTTTCTATTTACAGCATGGTTGATAGCTTAATTGTTCAGCATTGGACAACCGTTTTATGAGGCTTAATTTCAGTTCCTTATATCAGGGAAATAAGACTCATTGCCCAATCAACATAAGAAAACAGGTCTGGTTAGTCACTCAATAGGAACTGTCATGTGACCAACATCTTTTGGCAGCATGCCATATTGGAGGTGATCAATTAAAAAAAATTGGAAAAGGGGGTGATCAATGAATAAGTTACTTCTCTCTCCTTTTGTTGGACAGTGATCACTAATTTTCAAAAAACAAGCATGAACACTGCCGAACACAATCTAAGGGACCAATTTAGCATAAACTTACATTGTAAATTGAACCCCCACTAAAAACCTATTTTGGGGGGCAATTTAAAAAAAAAATTTTCTAATAAGACGTAAATGTTTAAATTTTCAGCCCTCTAGCTCCATCGATGCAGCCTGTACACACAACATATACATACATTAAAATAGTTCTTTGGAAGATTGAACTCCTTCTTGTTGTTTGTGTTGTTAACACAACGTTTCAGCTGATCTATTCTTCGGCCTTCTTCAGGTGTAATATTTTTTTAACTTCAAAGGAGGCAACACTTATAACATAGGATTCGGATGTTTCTTTATCATTGCCTTGTCGGGTTTGGACTTTATACATTTTATTGAACATTTTATTTTAGTGTGACAAAAAAGTATACAATACAAGCACACATCATAACAATCATATTTACACAATATCTGGGGCCTTAAACCTTTGCGGTGATGTAATAAACATCATAATTCTTCTTAAAATCATTTACATCTGTTGATAGCACTACATATTCCGGTAATCTATTCCAAAGTCCTACCACTCTATTGCTAAAAAAGAATTTTCTGCTATTCAATCTACTTCTATTTACTTCTACCGTATATGTGTGGCCTCTCAGTCCCTTGTACTCCTTTCTAGTAAAAAATACATCAGGGTTTACTAATTCTAAACCATGCATAATCTTAAACATTTATTAAGTCTCCCCGATCTCTCCTATTTTCTAACAATGTTAACCCTAACACTTTTAGCCTATCCTAATTTTTAGTTCCGGTACAAACTTAGTTGCACATCTCTGGACTTTTTCTAAAATATTTTTATCTCTCTCCAAGTATGGTGACCAGGCCTGTGCACAGTACTCTAGGTATGGACGGACATAAGTCTTATATAGTATAAGGAATGTGTCCTTGTCTATATACATACATACATAGCCAGTCAACCACTTGAAAACTGAAGAAACTTATGTTGATGTTGACAGTTTTGGTTGACGGTTACTAATTATAGTTATATTATTCAAATCAAGGCAGGTGAGATTCATTAGCTGAAAATAATACCTGCTATTAATCAACTACTAATGCACTTTGCCAAGAAATTGCACACACTAAAAGGAAAAGCTAAACACTGCAAACTTTAAATGTAAATTAAACGTAAATTGGCAGTAGGACATTTAAACCCAGGTATTTATTGGTAAACATACATCCAGACATGCACACACGTTTGTATGTAGTAGTCTTATCTGTTTATTGTAACAAATATATTTGTTACAATAAGAAATATATATATATAAATATTTGGGTAAAGATCTACTTCTGTTAGCCAAGTTGAAAAAAAATAGAAACAATTTTTATTCGCCAGTAATTCTTTGTGCTTTTAATCCATTACACCATAAAATAAAAATGGTACTAAACAATGTTACTATTATTAATAAAAGCAATAGTGTCTCTGTATTATGCTACAAAGTGGTAAAATTGATTTGGCTGAAAATTACTTTGAAGATATGTGTATCCTAAATTAGACCATAAAAACCTTAATGAAAGCACAGAAAAATCATTAAAATATCAAAGAAACCTAGTTAACAACCTTCACAAGGGAAGTAGCAACATGCTTCAAAGCCTCACTTCCATACAATGGACTGAAAGTTACACCCTGTTTGCCATACAGTTACATTGTAAATAGAACCCTGATTGTAAAACCTTGAAAAACAATTTTTCTAAAAACTAACAACTTCTAGGAATATCGTTAGGGTCTAATGGATTAAAAGCACAAAAGTTATTGGAAAAAAAGAATTGTTTCTATTTTTGTTCCAATTGGTTAACGGAAGTAGATCTTTATACATTCTTATTTTCGTTTTAGGAAAAATATTGGTAAAGTATTTCCAGTTATGAATCATTTACAGTTTATGAAATTCAGCCTTTAAAACTTTATTTAAATAAATGGGAACTCATTGTAAAATTTTTCAGTGAAATTTATGATACCTCATATAGTAGATATACATAGTATTCTGTGTAAATAGCATAAAAATGGTACCCAACAATGTTACTATTACTAATAAAAGCAATAGTGTCTCTGCTTTATGTTACAAAGTCGTAAAACTGATTTGGCTGAAAACTACTTTGAAGATATATGTATCCTAAATTCTAAAAATGTTTCAAGTTAATAGAATTTATGTTAATCAATCTTTATTATTATTGGATGAAGTATTGTAACTTTTTTATTAAATTAGGATGAAGGTAAAAAATAGTCAAATTTAATAAAAAGTGGTGAGAATTTATGTTCTTTTGATACTGCTAAATTTAAAAATGTAAATCCCTAAAATATGTAAATGGGTACAATAATGTCATGTAAACTAAATACAGGTACACCACTAATTTTTCAGACGAGTGGACACTTGAATATCTTGCAGTTCTCACACTAGTTCATTGAGTGACCACCGGTGGTATTTTGTGTGGAGCCATCCATCTCTTAATTCTTTATTCTGTGGTGATTGTTACTGCTCCATCGATTTTGTAAAATCCTACCCTAATTTGCTCACATTTACCCCTAGTAATGCCTTCCAAGCAAAGTGCAGTTATCAGTGGTGGTGTAAAACGTAAACACAAGACCATATTTCTTTTTTCAGACCGTTCTGATTAATTGTATAGTGCAAGAAAAATGGTACAATTTGTCATGTTGGGAGTGGTAGTACTTCAAAATTTTTTGTAATTACAGTACTGGATTTGTTTAATTAATATACCTCTACCTGTTTCATCTATATTAATAAATTATCATTTATATCAATTTATTGCATTTAACCATTTAATTCATATTAGAAACCATCAACAAAAACTGTCAACATAGGTTTTTTCAGTTTTTAATTTGGTCTGGCAGACTGGCTATGTATGTATTGCATGTACAGGCCGCACCAATGGAGCTATTTACTCCTTATATCAGAAAAAAAAAGTTTTTAGTGGGGGACTCAATTTGCAATGTAAGTTTATGCTGAATTGATCCCTTAGTTTGTGTCTGGTAGAATTGCTTGTATTTTGAAAATTCAGACTTTATAGTGATCACCACCCACCAAAAATGCGAGAGAAGTAACTTACTCATTGATTACCCCTTTTTCCAACTTTTTAATTGATCACCCCCAATATGGCATGCTGCCAAAAGACGGTCACATTACAGTTTCTATTGAGTGACTATTTGATATTTGTTTGATCTGCACGGTTCTGGAACCAAGGTTGCCGGAAAATCAGTGGTGTACCTGTATATAGATATTATGACAAGTCATGTGACATATCAACCTTTTGGTGTTTAATATCACAAATGCATTGTCAATCTATTAATGACAATTTATACTGTTTGTATTCAAGCTTTAATGTGTGTCAATCACTTCTGACAGTCATCTGTAGTTACAATGTTTTAATCTGTACCTGCCAAACACCCGAAATGTTTACTGGAAGTTATCAACTATGTGGGAAACCGTATGCAATACTTGTAGTAAGTATAAGTTACTTTTGGATTTATCTTAAAAAGTAACATCAACCAATTTATTACAGGTACAAAATCTCTTATCTGAAACCCTTGGGGTTAAACACTTTTCGGATTTCGTAATGACAGATTATCCTTTTCTGCTCACTGTAACAGTAGGGGAATCTACAATTCTTTTTAACATTTTTAGTTTTCAAAGTAAAAAAAATTACCAAAAAATAAACAAAGGCATGTCTGACTAGTAGGAGCACTGAGACACGACTGTGTGGCGTGGGTTTAGCCAAAGCTCTCTCAAAGTAATAATTTCCTCTCTGCTCTACAATGCCTTTGAGATGACCTTGATTGAGCGTGGGTTGGATCAGGTTATGCTTTGGGTGTGCAGACAATATCCATGAAAAAAATGTAGTAAGTATAAGTTACTTTTGGATTTATCTTAAAAAGTAACATCAACCAATTTATTACAGGTACACAATCTCTTATCTGAAACCCTTGGGGTTAAACACTTTTCGGATTTCGTAATGACAGATTATCCTTTTCTGCTCACTGTATCAACTCTTTTTAACATTTTCACAGTTTTCAAAGTAAAAAAAATTACCAAAAAATAAACAAAATATCCGTGAGCAGCAGAGGCATGTCTGACTAGTAGGAGCACTGAGACACGACTGTGTGGCGTGGGTTTAGCCAAAGCTCTCTCAAAGTAATAATTTCCTCTCTGCTCTACAATGCCTTTGAGATGACCTTGATTTAGCGTGGGTTGGATCAGGTTATGCTTTGGTGAGCAGACAATATCCATGAAAAAAATGTACGGTTTTCGGAGCTTTTCGTTTTTCAGAATTTTGGATAAGAGATTATGTACCTGTATTAGGATTATGATTATTGTAAATCGGTGGATAATGTTGACTTGTCAGTGAAAAGGTTGTGAGGAATTTTTAATTCTTATTAATCACTGCTTCCCACAACACTGGTTTATTGCTGGTTTTAGGTTATTAATATGTTCTACCATTTATATGTATCTATCTATGTATCTGGACTTTGCCCAGCCGGAACCGTCCATAGTAGAAGCTTGGAATTTTGCACACACACACTCCTCAATGAGTAGGGGAAATGTTTTTTTGTTTTGTGAAAATTCCCCTCCAAAATAGGTTTTTAGTGGGCAGTTCAATATGCAATGTAAGTTTATGCTAACTTGGTCACAGTTCTGTGCCTGCTTGTTTTTTGGAAAATTAAGACCATTTTTAGTGTTCATAGCCCAACAAAAGGTGAGAGAAGTAACTTATTCATTGATCAGCCCTTTTTCCAATGTTTTAATTGATCACCCCCAACACAGCATATGTGTGTGGCAGTGAATCATAATTTCCCTTGGAATGCTAGTTTATTTATATGTTTGGTAAAAATAAGCACTTCGATGACAAAACTAATAGAAGATTTGCTTTGTTAGTTTTCCTGCCAGGAGGAATTTGGAGCTTTTTAAAAAAAATTTTTTTTATTATTTATTTATTTCATCCTGTAGAGCTGGGACGCTATAGTGGTGTCTTTATTTACTCGACAGCACTTTCCGTAGTATGTGGGCTGTTCCAAGTAGGGCGATCTTTTGGACTACATGGATGTTAATGTTACCTGGGATATGGTTGGTGAACTTTTCCGTTCCCTTCTTCATGAGTCCTTGAGCTCTAATGACCACTAGTGTTATGGTGGTTTACATGTCCCGCATCCTGTTGAGCTCGATTTCCAGGTCCTTGTACTTGGACATTTTCTCAGTCGCTTTCACAGAGGTGTTTCTGTCAGATGGTATTGCTATGTCGATGAGTATGCACCTTTTCTTTTCTGTCCTTGATAACGATGTCAGGTTTATTCGCTCTTATTTCTCTGTCAGTTTGACGGGTATGTCCCAGAGGATGGTGACTTCATGCTCTCAGTGACAGTGTTTGGTTGTTGCTCATACCATCTTTCGGGTGTTTTGATTCTGTATTTCCTACAGATCTTCCAGTGTAGGTATGCTGCTGCCTTGTTGTGTCCATGGATGTATTCGGTCTTTGCCAGTTCCAGACCACCTGAGACGATGTGCCCGACCATTGCCTCGTACTTTCCACAGATCCTGCATTGTGGGTCTGTTC
>VCCN01003571.1:1915426-1930211 GCA_006491835.1 Architeuthis dux | reverse complement strand
AGCTTTCCTCTCCTGAAAGTGGCTTTGGCACACTTTTCTAACTCCATCTTGATGTCATCGTCTTTTCCACAGATCCTGCATTGTGGGACTGATCCATCCATCCAGCCCTCCCTCCCTCCCTCTCCGTCTGTCCGTCCGTCTGTCTGTCTATCTATCTACATAATTGTTTTTCTATTCACTTCGGGATATGTTTAAAGTTTTTAGCTGGCAAAATATTAACTTTTCAAAGATCATTTTTGAATCACACAAATTTAATTCTCACTTATTCTACTTAATTCACACATCATGGGAAAATATTTTAAGTTTTAGACATTGGAAAATATATTTCTTGGTTACAAAGATTTAGTAGCATTTTCTGAATTTTACAATATGTAAAATAAATTTGGAGGTTTTGTTAGAAACCATCAACCAGAACTGCCAATATAGGTTTCTTCAGTTTTTAAGTTGGACTGGCTTGCTAGCTAGCTATGTATCATGCTTACAGGTTGTACCAAAGAAGGTAAAGGGCTGAAAATTTAAACATTTACTCCTTATTATGTCTAGAAAAAAACATTTTTTAACCCCCCCCCCCCCCGTAATATGTTTTTAGTGGGAGGTTCAATTTGCAATGTAAGTTTATATTAAATTGGTCCCTTAGTTTGTGTTTGGTAGCATTCACACTTGTTTTTGGAAAATTCGAACTTTTTTTGTGATCACTGCCTAACAAAAGGTGAGAGAAGTAACTTATTCATTGATCATCCCTTTTTCCAATTTCTTAATTGATCACCCCCAACACGACATGCTGCCAAAAGTGACATGAGGGTTTCTAATGAATGACAAACCAGACCTGTTTTATATAATTTTAATATCCCAAAGCAATTTCAAATTGAAGCATCACTTTGATATTCCTTTTCTATTTCATCAAATCATTCAAATGAATTACAAAGAGAAAAATTAAAAATGTTTTTGTTCTTGGTTTGCACAAATGGGCAGGGGCAGATTGGGCCGCCGGTACACTGGGCAAAATCCTGGTGGGCAGGTCAGTCTGTGGGCCTGTGCCGCCTGGAGCCTTGCCAGTAGGCCAGTGGTTCTCAAACTGTCTCGTCGTCATCATCAGCAGCCGTCTTTTAATGTCCTTCGTTGGACATAGACCTTCCCCAAGATTTGCCAGATCTCTCTATTGAAGGCGCCAATATCTTCTGGACTTGTCTAAATTGTCACACCTTCTTATTTTCTGCCGGCCACATGTTGTGAGCGGCGATATCCAGTGGTTGTCTGTCATTCTTGCAACATGGCCTGCCCATTGCCATTTGAGTTTTCTAATGGATATCTCTGACTATGTTTTTTTTCTCTAATATACTGTGGTGTCTTGTGATCCCTCCATGTGAAGCCAAGCATGATCCTCTCTTGTGCACGTTGCATGGTTCTTAGTTTGAGGGCCAATCTTTTGGTTAGGTGCCACATTTCAGCACCATAGGTGACTATCGGAAGGACGCATTGGTTATAGACCCTTCTTTTCAGGACTAATGGGATCTTTTTGTTTTTGAATGTTGAGCTTGTTCTACCGAAAGCTTGCCAGCCTAGGGTGATTACTTGAGGCCCTTCTGTTTTTGTATTCAGCAATTATTTTCAAACAAATCAAAACAAAAATGAAATATTCATAAAATTATGATGTTTAATTTAATGCAAAGTCCTTTATGGATCAATAACCCACCTCTTTGTAAGATAATAAATCCTCAAACAAATTTAGTTTATTCTACTTTTTTACCCGCAAAAGTTTTTTTGGGGGCCCTAAAATCTTGGGGCCCTATTTGCACTGCCTTAAGTACAGGCCTGGCTTCTGAGCAACCTGTTGTAGGTGTTTGTATATGTAAAAGTTCTCAGTGAATTTCAATGACATGGGCTAAGGTGGAATTAGTTACATTCTGGGGAGGATCCAGGAATTATTTACAGTTATCTCCTGACCATTGTAGCTATATATGAATTGATTTTCCTTCAGTTTTTAGTTGGTGTTGGCAGAGATATGCGCTCTCAAGTTTTCGAGCATGTTTGACACAGAACTTGTTTTTCAAGTTTTTTTAAATGTCCTTCCGAAGAAAAGGGTGGCTTCCTATAACAATGAAATTAAAAAAGAAATTTTTCATGTGCATCGAACATTCAAGATGTTTACAATATGATAATTATATTACTGCGAAAAGCAAACAATGAAAACAACAAGTTTCAAATCAACCACGAAGGACTTTCTGTAAAAGCAAAATAATCTATGCCTAATACAAAATAAAATCACTATAATATCATAATTTATGTCTGATTTGATAAATGTAATTTTCTTCCTGTATCTCAAGTTTCTTTTACGTCAAATGGAAAAACGTACATAAATCTTTTACAAATGGAAATTGTTTTTTTTACAAATATGTGAAAAGGGAAACAAATTTCAAACATCAAAAACAAGAAAGTAATGTGATCCAACATTTTCACTGTAATTTTTACAGAATTGGCAAAAAATAAAAATTAAAAAATAACCAAAGAAATTTACCACAGAACCAATAATTTAAAAAATTATAAAGAATATGACGGAAGACATCTTACTTATATTAGATGGAAAAAAAGTTGTTCTAAGGTTAATTTATGATCATTTGGGATTATTTTTTAAATAATTTTTTATGAAATTTCTTTATCTAGATATTAATTTTAAAAAAATATGATTGTGCTTTGCTCGAGCAGTGGGATGGGTGGTCTAAGAACTAAGGGATACGTTCTCATCGATTACTTTGCTTACTAAATCAGCAGCCATCACAGTGCCTTAAGGAAAGGACTACTACTTCAGCCATAGTTACTACTACTACTTCTTATTACTACTAATATTGTTACGTTCAATTCAAACTAATTAATTCAACTTAGTATTAAATGTTAATGTGGTAGGTGTAATGTTTATATATATATGTATGTATATATGTATGCTTAATCTCAATAAACATTCCAAAGTGGAGCTACCCAACAGACCCCATAAAAGAGCACTGTTTTCGGTACCGGAAACGAGGACCTGGAAGTGCAAGCTGGGAAGGGTCTCTTTGACCAGCAGCCATCGCCCTGAAAACATCGTCTTTGTTCACCCTTCTTTTCTAAACACAGATAAATACGGTTCTAACCAAACGCATTTAACCAACACAGCTAAAAACAGAAAATAACAAACTAACACAAAGAACAGCAAATACATAATAGTAGGGTTAAGTTTTAGGTAATACTAATGGAGTCAGGTAGTAATTAACCTAATGAATTTAATCAAACCTTGTTACAGACTCATGTACTTGCCAGAATCATACATTAATGGGCCAATGTTAGGTATTTGCCTGGGCTGTTTTCGGTTCCCAATCCGCCCTTGACAACTGAGCCATATTAGAAAAAGTCTCTATTCCAAATTCATTTTTCCTCCTGTCTAATAAGTAAAAATGTGGATGTACTTGATGTACATAGTGTTTTATAGAGAAAGCACTACCTTCCCTTCCCAGATGGATCTAGTTAGCAAGTGACTTATGCCTGGGTGCTGAACTCTGAGTTGGGGATTTTCCGGTTTGTTTTAGGCAGAAGAATATAAGCTGCATATAAAGTCTGATGAGCTTTTATTTCTAAGTTGGCAGGATGACTTATCTGTAAAAGATTGTGTGTGTATGTTTATGTGAAAAACTGAGTATATATGTAACTATTTCCTTACAAATGAATGTGTTTATATGTATGCAAACATAAATTCATGTATATGTACACATGCTTACCCAACCACACCTATATATATATATAATTTTGTTTTGCATATTTCTATTTATAGTAGGGGGACAAATGTCATCCTGTGGGATTTTGAATGAAGGGAAGGATTGATTACCAGGAATACATTGCTAATATATCTACTAACCTGGACTACCAGGTGTTTTGGCTGAATTTGTGGCATAATGTCTCTGATGTCATTGGTCCAAGATGGCCGCTGATATGGAGACTCGCTCAGATTTTCATCAATAACTAGTGTTTTTGTTGAAAACATTGCATAGGAAGTAAGTTGTTCAGCAAAAAGAAAGAAACAAAAAATATTAATAGCTATTTCATTGGGACTGAGCTTAAGAGTTTATCTTAAGAGCTCATTACGAGGTGGTGGCATTGAAACATGTTGATCAACCGCTCCAAAATCTGCCAGACCCATCTCGTTTTGGATGGGAGATGACAGGGCACAATTACACTCCAGTTATGTGTATCCTTCGTTGTGCACCAGAATCAGTCATTCACTTAGTAAAATGTTCCTGTCTCAAAGACAATGTGTTGTGCATTGCAAATGTTGAGTTCAATTGCTGAGATGTACAGAACTGTGTAAGTGAGGTGGTGACGAAGAGCTCTGTAATTACAATGAAGTTGAATATGATGAAACTGACCTCTGGGACTCTGAGTTTTAAAACATTAAGTGCTTTTCTTTAAATACCAATACATGTTTCAGTTTAATACATAGTATATTCCAATGTGAAAATTTAAAATCCCCATGTTTAATGATCCAATAATTGAGGGTGAGCCGTGCAGTTTAGAAGATAAGTGCTTATATCTTGTAAACGATAAGAGATACTAGTAAGAAATCCTCACTAAAATTGAGGATATAATGTTCCCTCACTTACACAATGAATGTAAACAAGAATGTTTCACTATTACATAGTTAAGTTTTAGTACTCGCAAAATATTTTTTTTGATGCTCTAATATTTGTCAAAAACATATTCTGAAAATCTTTATCCATTACCGAAATAATATATTTAAAAAGTAATCATACCTTTAATAAGTACTATTCCTCTTTTTGCCACACATTTAGAATGTTTTTTTTCCATCAAAGTTGCTTTTCCCCTTTATTTTCAGATGCAGATGACTAACTTTTGATCAAAATTTGTTTTATTTGTGTGTATGTATGCATGTGAGGGAATTTTGGAGTTCATGACTTTTCAAAGAGAATTTGCATTAACTTACTCTCAAAAACAACTCATGAGTTTTTTCAGCACTGTTTTTCAGCAATTTAACTGTTGAGCAAGTATTTTATATATAAAAGTAAAGTATAGCATGAAAAATATATAAATTTCCACTTGTAATAAGCTTTGTCTGGGGCCAAAGATATTGGAAATATATAAATTTTTAAATATGGAATCTGCGTACTTGTAGTTCTGCTTGATAGCTGAAACAGCAATAGGTTTGTCTTTCATACCCGGAGTTTGAGTCTTGCTCAAAGCAAGGATTTTTAATGCTGGGTTTCAATTCAAGAAGGCCTCCCCTCCACAGAAAAGTATTGCTACACAATCTTCCTGCCAGTCCAGTTAGTCAGGCTCGATCCAGGATTTTGAGCAGGGTGGCGTCCACATGGGAAAATGTACTTTTACAAATAAATATGTGAAAAAGAAAACAAATTTCAAACATCAAAAGCAAGAAAGTAATATGTGATCTGGCATTTTTCACTTACATTTGAATCATAAAGTAAAAAATTAATCAAAAAAGTTTACCACAGAACCAATAAATAAAAAAAGACAACTTATTTATATTAGATGAAAACAAAATAATTTTTTTTAAAGTTTAATTTATGATTACTTGGAATTATTTATTTTTTTTTTATTTAAAATTTTTTTTAATATTGTGCTTTGCTCAAGTAATGGTGTGGGGTTTCGGACCCCCTGGACCACCCCTTCAGGGTCCACGCCAGTCAGTACTGGGAAACACTGCAATATCTATTTGGCATTAATCTCTCTCTCTTATTATATAACATCTAAAGTGCATGTTTACTTATCAGTTCATCATGTTCTGCCATTATGAGTCATTTGCAAAGGTCCTTGTAATCTTCTATTTAACAAACAACTCATCTGCATCATGGTTTTATACTTCAAATTCTAGCACTTGTGTTGAATCTTTGATATCAGACTGTAATGGTTCCCACCCAAAGATTATATTCCATGACATACTTGCCAAGTGGTTAGCACAACTAGTTTTGCAAGTGTGAATTTCCTGACTGCAAAGTAACTTAATGGGTAATCTCAAAGACATTTTATTAAAAGAGATATCATTTCAGAATGAAAGAGGGAGAAAGAACAAAAATGCTACGCCTGCTTGATTCATATCATCCTGGAAATGTTTTTTAAAAAAAGAATAGGTTTATTCTTATCAATGAATGAGAAAATTGTTTGCTGGATATATTATCAGCAATGTGAAGGACAGACATCTTGAGTAATGCATCCTTTTGCAGCAGTCATCATCACACAATAAACTTTGCCATTAGTTTGTGATTATGTCATTTCAGAATAGCATGATGTTTTAAGAAATAACAACAATGAAGTAGATGCTCACCTTAAATTTCCTCAGAGTTGGGTTTATTTATCCTGGCATCATAATATTTTCTTAAAAAATATTTATACACACATACCACTAGCAGAAAAGCATGTCTCCCAAGGAGTGTGTCATCCATTGCTACTTATAAATCAAACATGAATTATTGAATTATATCTGGGTAATGTTTTTATTACATCTACCAACAAAGTTGGATAGGTATATGTATTCTGTCACATCTTTCTGTCTGTCTGTCTATACAAATACCTCCAAAAGTACTCAATGAGTTTCAGTGAAATTTTGTGGAATGGTAGGCAATGGGGTGAGGAAGATTTGGTTAAATCTTTGGATGGATCCAGGAATAATGTTTTGATTGAAATGTTTTTTCCATGTTTTGTTTTTTTTCTTTTTCATACATTTATGTGGTAGATTTGATTAGACAATGTGGAAAAGAAAGATTGGGAAAAGTGTGTTACATCTCAAACATATTTATTATCATGAAGATAAACCTTTATGCATTTAGTTGTTGCAAACAACATCAGAAGAAGAAATTTTAACATAGCAGAGATGTGCAGCTATCCATGCTTGGTAGTAGAAATGAAATGAAAAAAACATGCTTTTCTCAATCTTTCTTTTCCACATTGTCTAATCAAATCTACCATTCTGTCGGATTCTCTTACATCCAAACAACAAACATACATTTATGTATATGCTCATAACTGTCCACACAATATCTCCAAAAGTTCTCAATGAACTTCAATGAAATTTTGTGGACAATAGGCTACAGAAGAAGTGATTAAATTCTTGGGTGGATCCATGCACAATTACCTCCCCTACGTCATAGTTATATGTACACACCTCATAATATCGCCAAAATTTCATGTTTGTCCACACAATATCTCCAAAGATTCTCACTGAATTTCAATAAAATGTTGTGGACGGGTGGACAATAGGCTATGGAAGAAGTGATTAAATTTTTGGGTGGATCCATGCACAATTACTTCTCCTGACAAAAAATGTAAAGATAGATTTTTTCTTGAATAACATCTAGAGCAGTCAACATAAAATTGACTTTGAGAGCAACTTGAAGATCCTAGATAAAAACCTATTACTTAACAATAATTTTGATGCTTTGTTAATTTTTGGGACTTTTTCCTAAAATTTACTACCCTATAATAATCCAGCCTTTCTAATTTCTACAAAGTTTTGTTGTATGAATAATGTATACAATTTGGTTGAAATCATTTGGGTCAATGACATACATGAATGTGTATGAATTTATATACAGTATCGCCCATAAATAAATACACCCCTACCACTATTTTATAGAAATTTAATTTTCTTCTAAACCAAACATAGCAGGATTGTATTATTTCTAGTGGAACATTATACAATCAAAACGTATATTACCAGGTATTATTTATGACCAAACTCTTCAGCATTGAAACTCTTTTGCCAAAAATATGAATATATTGCTGTCCAAAGATGAGTATAGCCCTATAAAAAATATTTTTGGCAACAGTTTCAATGCTGAAGGGTTTGGTCATAAATAATACCTGATAATATCCATTTTGATTGTGTAATTGTGGCGAGGACTTGCCACTTCAACAATCGAAACGTGCGCAAGTTGCTTGCATGTGTGTACCTGGATGTGCTCACGATAGCTCTTTTAAACCAAAAGCTTTAACAGTACATCCGGGATACTGACGCTCCACTCTTGCCACATACGGGCCTTTCACCCATTGCTCTAGCTGATAAAAGGGAGAAGCGACGGTCAAATGGGAGTTGTGTGTGAGACTTGCACAACTTGGTTGTCAGTCTGAGGAACTCGACAAGTCTTGATCTAGGCAAACAGGTGAATGTTTAGGAGGTATCCCATCTGTGATTTGTTCCGGCGTTGGAGCACTTTACATGCCATTCAGTGACTGATCGCACCGAACTGTGTCAGTGTTTTCTCAACCCCTCTTTGTGCAGCATTTTACGTGCTGTCCAATGACTGTTTGCACCGAACTGTGTCAGTGTTTTCCCAAACCCTCTTCAAATCAACAGTAATGTTCCACTAGAAGTAATAAAATACTGCTATGTTTGGTTTAGAAGACAATTAACTTTCTATTAAAAAATGGTAGGGGTGTACTTATTTTTGTGTGATACTGTATATATGCTTAGGGATCCAAAAGTGATTTTTTTTTAGCTGTATTTGATACTATATTAAAGTTACTGTTTGTTTTAAATACATTTTTATACATAGTTATCAAGATATTGAATACTCCAAAGTTTATAGATTAGAGAAACAGCAGTTCAGATGTTAAAAAACCTATTAATTATGTTTCATACAAGAACTGTCCGGAAAGTCTCTAACCATTTTGAATATCACAAGAACCAGTTGCACGACCTTGATGTAACTTGGTAACCAATCAAAGAAGACTTTTCTGCACATGCGTGAACAGACACTCTCTTGTGGGGTTACTCAGTTGGCAGTGAGACACCATTGAGTCAGCTTGTGTACTGTGTGACCATTGCATTCACAATGACTGAACGGTTAGATCAGCAAATATGCATCAAGGGTCTTTTGGCAAAATATTGCACCACTGAGGTCTACACTTCGGATTTTGCTCCCTGCAACTCCTGGCTTTTCCCAAAGCTAAAATCGCCATCAAAAGAGAGGAAATTTCAGAATGTGGACGAGATTAAGGAGAATGCGACAAGGCAGCTGATAGCGATCCCAAAAGAGGACTTTGCAGATTGTTTTGAAAAGTGGAAGGGATGCTGGGATAAGTGTGTGAGATCCTAAGAAAAGTACTTTGAAGTAGACTAAGGTGCCATTTCCCTAGGTAGGCTATTTTTTTTCGTTGATATTAAATGGTTGGAAACTTTCTGGACAGACATAAAAAAATGGTTAAAGTGCACAAGAAAAATTGTTTTTTCTCCGTTTTTGTTCCCTTTTTAATGTAAAAGTATATTGTCAGTTCTTTTTTTTTTTTAGTTAAATGAGATTTTATTTGCTCTTTGTAAATGTGCTCCATATCTCTTCCTCTATTCTCCTTATTTTCTCTGTAACTCTTTGTTTAGGTTGACTATAATATGTAACAAACATACTATGTAGCTGAATATATAGATAGACATAGAACTATAAATATGACAACCTTGTGATGTACTGTCTCTTCTGGTTTAACTTGTTTACTGCATAAAGACTTTCCCGAGAAACTCTCTGACCTATATAAAAGAGTAGTTTTATATTTACTTGCTTAAAGGCTGCTTTCGTTGGCCATTAAGCTCGATGTCAAGTCACTTCCTATATATCGAATTAATTAGAAACCATCAACCAAAACTGTCGAAATAGGTTTCTTCAGTTTTCAAGTCGGTCCGGCTGGCTGACTATGTATGTATCATGCATACAGGCTACACCAATGGAGATAGATGGCTGGAAATTTCAATATTTAGTTCTTATTATGTCTAAAAAAACTTTATGCTAAATTGATTCCTATTTTTGTGCCCGCTTGTTTTTTAAAATTGGAAAAAGGGTGAGAGAAGTAACTTATTCGTTCGTCACCCCTTTTTTTGATTGATCACCCCCAACACGGTATGCTGCCAAAAGATGTTGGTAACATGACAGTTTCTATTGAGTGACTAAGCAGACCTGCATTATAATTATTTACAACTACTTAAATAATGACACTACTCTTTAATTATTATTTTTCCCAAAAAGGGAAAATAAAAGTTCCTCCTCAATTTTGACCCATAGAAGGGGGGGAAAAAGTGTCATAATCTGAGCTCAGGTAAAAAAACAACTTTGAAAAAAAAGTGTCATCAGAATATGAGCTCAGGTAAAAATCCAACTTAAACAAAATTGTTATCAAAATATGAGGTTATGGAAAAAATAAACTATAAGTGTTATCAAAATATTAAAAAAAGTGTGATCAGACTATGAAGCCAAGTAAAAAAAAAAATAACTCCCAAAAGATAGTGTTTTCAGAATATGAGGTCAGGTAAAAAACTGATTTCAAAAGAGTGTTATTATCTTAGAATACACTATTATTTAACTATGTTCATGGAATGTACCATTTTAAAGCATGAATTTTGCTGTATTTATTTAAGCTGAACATTTTCTTTTCACTATTTATTCTGGTTTATTTGAGGCTGTCAAATCAAAGATGGAAAAAAAGCAAATTCAAGCAATTTTGTTGTATGAGTTCAAATTGGGATGTAAAGCAGCGGAAACTGCTTGCAATATCAACCAAGTATTTGGCCAGGAGACTGTCAACAAACGTACAGCTCAACATTGAGACGAGAGCCTTGAAGATGAGGGTTGTGGACATCCTTCTGTGATTGATGACATCGAATTGAGGGCAATTATTGAGATGGACACATGCAAAACAATTCAAGAAGTTGCAGAGGGACTAAACGTTGACCATTCAACGGTTGTTCAAGATTTGCACCAAATTGGAAAAGCAAAAAAGCTTGACAAATGGGTGCCGCACGAGCTGAACCAAAATCAGAAAATTTGCTGGTTACAAAGTCTGCTCTGTGCTTCTTTTGTGCAACAAAAAAAGATCCATTTCTTGATTGCATTGTGACATGTGACAAAAAAGGGATTCTGTATGACAATCGACAGCTTTCTGCACAGTGGCTGGACAGAGGTGAAGCACCAAAACACTTCCCCAAACCTGCATTTGCAAAAAAAGATTATCGTCACTGTTTGGTGGTCATCGACAAAATACACCAAGAACTGCAACGTTTGCATCCAATATTGATCAATCAAAAAGGACCAACTCTTCTCATGACAACGCCAGAATGACCCTGCAGAAATTGAACAAACTAGGCTACGAAACTCTACACCCAGCTTACTCACCAGACCTCTCTCTGACTGACTACCACTTTTTCAAGCATTTCGACCACTTCCTGCAAGCGAAGGTCTTCCACAACCAAGCAGCAGCTCAAAACACCTTCGAAGAATTCATTGGTCCCAGGACCCCAGAATTCTATGCTTCCGGAATAAATGGACTTGTTTCTAGTTGGCAAATATGTGTAGATTCTGAAGTTTCTTATTTCGATTAATAACTTTTATTCTAAGCTGAGATATATGGCTTTAAAGTTGATGGTGAATAACTGCAATTATTTTTGCACCAACCTAATAATATAAATATTGTTGAAAATGTAAGGATAATTCCTTTCATATTTTCCTTCCTAAATAAAAGACATTTTGTATCAGTTAATAAAGCTACCAAACCTACAAAATTCTTCTTGCTAGAAATGTAAAACCTTTAACATAACTTTGGGACATTTTAAAGGTTTTATATTTGGAATTAAAATTCCTGAGTATCATTTTAATTATGATAACAATGATAAAGATGATGTTACTTCAGTAATGAGCCAAATTTGCTTATCTTCTAAAAGAGTGAATAAAAATTATGTATTTCTTTTCACTGAAAAATTAACACATACTACACTTTGATCTTAATCAAAGAAAGGTTGAAGAGGATTTTTCACCACATTCTGTACAATTCTGATACAAAAAATTAATACCGGGATCTACCATAAGATCGCCCAGGGTGGTAAAATGGAAAAACAGCCACATTTGGGCCATTATTCAAAAGACATCACAACTGCTAAATTGAGCATAAAAAAACAAAATTTTCTACTCACATGTTTTTATTCACTTCACTATCAATCAGCAATTCGTTTTAATCGTATTTGGTACTTCTTTAGACCGTGTTTTCTTTTTAAGTTGCTACGAGAGCCGAACATATATATATATACTATATATTATATAGACTGTATTTAGTACCTGCAAACACAAAAAATAATTTAATTTTTGTAATAAATAAATAATATAACTTTGTTTTCAAACTCATTCAGCAATAGTGAAGAAGTATTGAAACAATTAATTTCTTTGAAACAACTTTTTGTTTACACAACGAATTGGCAGATATTTCGAACTTGATGTCTTAATTATTATATGTGTATTCAAGTTGTCCAGTTTTTTTATACTAAAGTGCATTAAAGCATAGATGCTTTCAAATTTCCATCTATAAAAACTTGACCCCCAAATGAAGGCCAACCTAAAATAACCGCCCATGGGTGATCTATCGGGTGGGCGATCTTATGGTAGGTTTCTGACTCTCTGGCTATTACTTTTAAATACTTGATTCTAATAAACCTGAAGTTACTTTTCTTATCAGCTACAAATTATACATTGGGAGGAGTCGGGTAATTTAGGATAGGTTGAATAAAGAGACCAGAGGCAACCAAGCAGGTAAAACTATTCTACTGTTTCTTACTTTCTTTATAAAAGCAATGCATTTGATCATTTTATTTTTTTTTTGAGGGGGGGGGGTAATTTTCCAATGGCCTAGTGAGTTAGACAGTGATCAACATGATTTCAAGACTACTGTTACTGTATAATTTAAAACAAGAACCATAAGTTCAACGATGCGTCCACCATCTGTGGTAGTAGAAGGTCTGGATCAAGTTTTATATCAATCCAACATAATACGGCTGAGAAAATTGATATTTAGCATTATTAGTTGCGGTAGTAGTAGCAGGAGGAAGAGTAAGATGAGGATAGTTCACCTGAAGGTCTGGACCAAGTTTAATATCAATCCAACCTGATATGGCTGAGAAAATTGATATTTAACATATTAAGGACCGACCAAAAACTGTCTTATAGAGATGCGTGGATGCATCTAAAACCTATGCAAATGTTACACAGCATCCAATGCATTGGTATTATGACTAGGGGGCCAGCTACCAAAGCTCTATATGGATAGTTATGGGTTTGGCCTAGTTGCAGTGAGCCCTAGTCCTCTGAATATCCTTGTAAACCATTTGTCTTACAGTCCAGCATATACAGTATTTAATTTGAATTATTATAAGTTTTAGTGGATGAGGAAAGGTTGATCTAGAAAGCTTATTCTACAGTGAAGTCATTTGGTGAAAGGGGACCATATCAGTGTATATGATCCTCATCCAACCCTGTTGACTGAGTTAATATTATTGACAAAAAGACTTTGAAATTCTTTACTTTCTAAGAAAGAATATAAATGGATATCACATCAAAAGATGTTTTGTAAACAATATTCTTTCTGAAGCTCAATAATTCAAAAGATTTTTGTATTTACATGCAATCGTTTCCTTCTTTGGAGAAATCCTGGGCTTAGGATTGCCAAATTTTTTTGTATTGTGTCATTTCTTAAATGTCAAAGAAACACATGCCAGATTGGGTGTAGCTTTGGCAGTTTAAAGTACACTTGGTTTTAATTCATAAGATTTATCAATGTAAAAACACATTGGTTTTAGCCACTAGTGTTTTCTATGTTTGGTAACAAATCACCTGTTTGCTTTTTATCTCTGAAGAAAGAAATACAGGCAGTCCCTGCATAACGAACAAGATCCGTTCCTAAGTCTGTCTTTAAATCGAATGTTTAAGTAAGTTGGAACAGGTACATACAGTTCTTATTTAGTGTCGGGTAGTCAAATGTTTCTCTTAGTATATAGTACAGGCATACTTTGATTAGTGTGGTTAACCCGTTCCAAAGTTTTCCATACTGTTCAAAACTGCATTGTTAAAGGTCTTATTATAATTTTGTAGTAGAAAAGTCTCTTTCAAATGGGATGACCGCAGGGCACAAAGTCTTTTTAACAGGACACTGCATGACACCGGCAAATGCACTGTTTTCTTTTGAAACACCACATAACACTCTACACCAACGTTCGTCAGACTGCAGCCAAAAACAAATCCTTGTCACTCCCCATAATCTGCCACTTATATCCTACTAAGGAATGATTCAAGTGCCCGTATGCAAAGTGTCTGTCGCAGCAAAACATGAGCGGGGAGCCCTGATGTTCTAACAACACTGCTACATGAAGTCTCTTCGGCCATGGTTGGGCAGAGGGCTCAGGTTCGATCTCGCAGTTCGCACTGTCACCACTTGCATCAGATTTAGGCGCTAGAGGCATGGTAACAAGGGTAAATAAGAGAAAAATTTAAGCCAAATACAAAGTTACACATTCAACACTGTTATTTTTAATATAATAGATAATAAACTAGGGCATGTTTGGAAGGGGCTGGACTTTATGGTGTGTGGAGCAGCTTGCCATAATTATCATGTAAAATAATTTCCTGTCCATCGTATGAAACTACAGCTTTGAAGTATTTTGGTTACTTCTCTTCAATGTTGTCAATTTAGATATAAAATATCTAAATTTAGATAATTCTAAAGAGCGGAAGTCAAGGGAGATAATTTATAGAAATTATGAAGAAAGATATATCAAACTGTAATTTTTTATTATTTTTATTAAATTTCTCGAGAACCGCTGATCCAAAAAGCTTCAGACTTGACACTGCACTGCCTTGTGTGGTGACTAATATATCTGGTGAACGTAAACTTTGTACAATGGACAGTTGTCGAGTAATCATGGTGTATACACACAGATTTCTTCAATTGTAGTTAGATAGATGCTACTTTATTAGAAACCGTC
>VCCN01003571.1:1878057-1900548 GCA_006491835.1 Architeuthis dux | reverse complement strand
CATATATAAAAAGCAATGTGTATCCATATATTTCATATATATACTGTCATTTGTGACAGCACAGTAAACTAGTCTTGTATAAGCATCGTCATTTAAAATAAAAGCACTTAGAATATTTTACTGATTAATTGGGGGTAAAGGCTGAACAGTTAAGTAGACAGTCAAGTATAATTTCGGATTATACAAACAAGATTTCAAAGTCCAGTGAATATTTAATTTTACAACTTTGTCCCGAGTACATTTCTGTTACAAGTGATGGAGTACTATTCCCATGTCTGTGAAAAGAAAGCGGCCGGTTCGCTTGATCTCAATTGGTTACTTAAACAGTGTTGAAATATAAATCAATCTTTATTATTATTGGATGAAATATTGTAACACACCACTTTTTATTAAATTTGACTAGTTTTTACGTTCAATCCAATTTTAGTTGTTTTTATACAACTTATTAATTCGGGCCACTGTTTTTATGGCAATGAATAACAACACAATCGGAAATAAGTAAAAGTAAAAGCAGCTAGGCATAAACTAGTCTCGCTCTGGCAATGAGGGTGTGAGTTCGATTCTCACCAAGGCTTATTCTTTATTTCCGATTGCGATGTTAATCAGTGGCCTGAATTAATAAGTTGTAAAAAAACAACTAAAAACAACTAAAATTAGGATGAACGTAAAAACTAGTCAAATTTAATAAAAAAGGGTTGAAATAATTTTGAACATAAAAAAATTACATTTATTTACATGAACTTAGCGTCTTCAATGAACTCTGTGGACTCCTGTGCATGTATATAAATGTATTTTTTGTAATTACGTCTTGTTTCCTTGAATTTTTAGCTACATATTTTTGTTATTTAAATGACACATAACATGATTTTATTTGTAAAATAAAATATCACAGATTTTTAAGCAATATCCTGCATGTGTACATTTTTTATTGATTGAAAGAAATCAAACCATTTAAACATGTTGTTTTTTACACACAGTATGGCTTCCTTTTTTTAATTGGATCAGTTATCCGAACAATCAATTATCCGAACAAAATACTACCTGCCATCTCGTTCAGATAATCAGCGTTCATCTGTAGTTAATTTGTTCCAAGCATACTGTTGTTGTATAATGCCAGTATTTCTTCTCACCGATGTGAGAGAGACGTCTCGTTCCGGGGCTGATAATTCTGTGGAGGGAAATATAACATTTTGTCCATACCAGAAAAAAGGTTCTCCCATGTGGTTGGATGAGAAAACAATTGAAAATATGGGTTCGTTTTATTCCTGTTGATAGCTTCGATTTCGGACCATTTTGCGGATCACTTTGGGGTATTGAATTCTGTTTTGTTTTAAAAATTCTAACAAGTTCCTTTACTGAATGACTAACAGTGATGGTAGTAGTTCAAATCAGATTTCTTCCTCCTCTCTCCTCCCTCACCCTGACGGGCGAAGGAGCCAAGCCCTCTAGCTGGTTTGACCCGTCGCTCCTGTGTGTTGGATGCTAACTCCTCTAAACTGCCCCCCCAATTGGAAATCCTGGCAACCCTTAAACCACTCTGGTTAGTTGAACGCATTTTCTTTGTTCTGATTTAATCGGCTGTTTGACCTATTTTCTAGCCCTGGGGATATGATATGGCTGTTTGGTCACGTACCAATATTATCTCCCAAAATGTGCGAACACGTGAACACACACAACCAGAGTGTGTTTCATTACACTGTGATGATGGAACCAGAAAAGCATCAGTGGTGTATCACTTTGTATAAATCTATAGACACAATAAGAAAAGTAGACTTTAGTTAGAAATTGCAGAAGATTCTGTATAAGGAACCCTTATCTGAAATTCTGCATGTTAGTTAAAACCAAGACTAAGGTGCTGCTCCAGAGTCAAACTCTGCTCCTACTTCTACTTCCTTGCTTAATTCTACTATACATTTTGGAGGTATGTAAGACTGGTCAGTTTAGTGCAGGTGGTAACACATCAGGCTAGTGATCACTAGGTCAGAAGTTCAAATTACTGTAGGGGAATGAGGATTTTACATATCAGTTTACGCCCCTATTTTTGGTGAGGATTCTTCTTGTTACATAGGAAAGTAAAGTCAACTCTAACATTGTCCTGGAATTTGACAATAATATCAAGCACATGCATACAAAGAGGGATCAATAAGTCTATAACCTGACACATAGTTATTAGCTGAATTTTGATCTGAAATTTTCACTGTATAATGTTCAATCTATGTGATTAATATTCACTACTAAAATGAGTACATTGACAATGAAAGAGATTATGTTGAAAAATAAATATTTGCTGTGTAAAATAAATGCTTTTTCATAATTATGCTTTGGACATTGATATACTTACATATATATAACAATAGCTCAAAACTAAATGCATATATAAACACAGAAGAGAGAGGCACAAAATAAAAGGTAAAACGAGCTTGGCTGCTGCATGGTCAAACTCCACTCCTACTTATATTCCAACTGAAGATGATTATTGCAACTTTGGTATTGTGTATATATAATAAATAAATTTGTAAATATATAAGACTTGTCAGTTTGGCTCAGTTGGTAGGAAAGCCGCCGTGCAATCACTTGGTTGTGATTTCAAATCACAGTAGGAAAATGTTAATTTTATATATCTGTTTGGTTTAACGTAATGGGACAGACAAACAGGGAAGAGTTTACTCCCCTAGATTTGGTGAGGATTGTTCTTGTTCTTGTTACAGGGGAAAAACAAAGTCATCTCCAACTTCGACTGGAGTTTGACAATAACATTTACGGAAAAAAAAAACATTTGATGATCTTATTAATACTAACCCTTTCAAGACTAAGGTGCTTAATGTCTGAATTAAAATGTCACAGTAGACTTCTTAAAGTGATCTACAGGACATATATATCCTGACAGTCATAGAAACCTTGGGATATATATGTCCCAGGAGTCTCAAAAGGGTTAACGGATAATACTTGTAAGGTAATTTTGTTTCCCAACATGTATTGTTTTGCTATATTTCTGTTTGTTACTGTTCTTTCTCTGATAAAGGACTTTGTATAAAACCCTGTAATTTCTTGCAACTCTACTCTTTTCTATAGTTTTGAGAAGGGTCATTAATATTCAAATGGTTCTTCAGACGATTGAACTCCTTCTTGTTATTTGTGATGTAAACACGACGTTTCAGCCAATCTATTCTTCGGCCTTCTTCAGGTGTAAAATCTGAGTGTGACGGGTTAAACAGAAGTTAGGAGTTTATTTGTTTTAATTACTGATGGTAGATCAGGGTTGCCAGATTTGGTCAGAAAGGGAGATAATCCAAGCTTTATTTCAGAGACTGGTATTGAACCTCTGCCTCCAGACTTGCTCAATTTCCAAATTCATGCTTTTCCAAAGCCTGTTTTGGGTAAGTCTCTGAGATAAAGCTTGTATTATCTCTCTTTCTGACCAAATCTGGCAATCCTGTGGTAGATATTTCCAAAGTTTGTTAAAATATAAAAATAAGATAATAGAACTCTTGAAGGCTTCACAAAGAATCTGGTTCTATTCTCATTTTGGTTTTCTTGATATTTACTAAGCTTATGTGATTGCCCTGGAAGCCCCGAACCACTGTGACAAAGCTGCTTTCTCCTTCCTAGTAAGCTTCTTGGGGAATTCCTTGCATTCCAGGATCTTCTTTATCTATGGTCCGACGAAGACCTTAGCTTTGACCTTTGTTTCAGACAGTACACTGTGGAATTATCAGCTAAGATGTGCAAGGCCTACAAGGCATATTTTGGGATGCTTACTAGAGATCAAGACAAATTCTGAGCACCTCATTTCACCTGTAATACAACAGTGTCAAGACCTTGCTAGACTCTGTAGGGCCTTGTGTCACCTCTTTGTAGGGACATGAGTACGTAGAGGAATATGGCAGAACATATCTCTATATCTTTATAAATTTGGTCTTGTTCAAAATTCAATGAAATAAATGAATAGACAAATGTATATAACATATATAATTTATTCAAGAACAATAACAATGAATGAAATAATGAAAAATTGTAATGCTTCTTACATTAAGAAATGTTCAGTTTGACTGGAAAACGAAAGAGTGAGTGTAAATGAGTGTATGTATGTATGTGTGAGTGAGTATATGCAAATGTATGCATGTGTGTGAGTCAAATCAATAACTTACTTGCCTTTGAATGTTTGATTGCCTTGCGCATGCACAGGTGAAATGCATTCGTGTGTGTGTGTGTGAGAGTGAGTGAGTTGAACAGTCGTGCCTTCTCGGCAGCGAAACCGTGATTGACAAAACATGTCTTTCGTCTGATATATATAGGAAATAGGCCGGCTCCCAACATAAATGAAGATTAGATGAATTTTCATTGGTCGAAAATCCAAAATAATTGTTGAGCAATCATTTGTCCGTTTGAAATTTTGTGCCAGGGTGAACGCAGGTTCGATCCCCACACAGCGCTCATTTCTTTATTCATTTATATACAATCTAGGCTGCCCATTTAGCAATAGCTAACACTGATGCCGGACTGATATGAGTTCCCAATTACTAAATGTCTTTATAATTATCATATTCTGTCGGATATAAAAATTATCCATTCCTTGATCTCACTGTGTAATATGCCTGAGTTATGAATGTTGTATGAAACATTGTTATAAATTCAGTTAACTTGAATTTTTCTCTCATTTGATATTAGTGCCCACACAATCACAAATGATGTTGATATTATTGAAACAGCAAAAGCAGCTCAATTTTTTCTGAGTGATGGTGTCATTGTGACTGGTACAGCCACAGGTGCCGCAACAGATGAAAAAGAAGTTAACGGTAAAAATATGTTTCATATAAAATATTGTGATAAATTGCAGCT
Organism: Architeuthis dux; assembly: GCA_006491835.1. NCBI lineage: Eukaryota > Metazoa > Mollusca > Cephalopoda > Oegopsida > Architeuthidae > Architeuthis > Architeuthis dux. Next base: position 1,895,709 of record VCCN01003571.1, on the reverse strand, counting down.
GCTACCATTGGGTGTGGGATCTTTCTTTTGTTCAATTCTCTCATTTTCATTCAGATTTGTGTTATTTTGCAATTAACCACTTATGAGTGGGATTTTAAAAAAAAGATAATTATGCTTCTTGCCCCAAGGCAGGATTTCTTTTTTTAAAGATTTTAATGAAATTTTTGGGTGAAAAATTAGTATAAGAACTTTTTCTTTATCAATTACAGCTAATTTCAGTCATTGTTTACTCATATTTTCTTTTTACATTTGTAACTTTAAGATCCAGTTGTGTTGTTTAGTCAAAACTATATGCTTATTTGCTTAAGTGTTTTGATCTGACATGTCATTTGCTTAAAAGATAATGTTATGTATAGATACTGTCTATAATTTTGAAAAGAGTCATTGTCATTCCAAGGGCTGTTTGGACTACTGAACTCATTCTTAGTATTGTGTTGCGAAACCAGCCGTCTCCAAAAAGTCAGACTCGTGGAACATAAGAAAGCCATATCCAAAGAGGCGGTAGAAAAGTCGGTAATCATTACCTTCCTGTTTCTATATGGCTTCAGCTGCCGATGACTCGGCCGAGTCCGCTATGAGTGGAATCGGCCGAGTTGTTGACTGCTGCTAATGGTGGCGAATTTAAAAGGCTAAGACACTAACCCTAACTACCCTAAACCCTAAAAATAGCAACCCCAACCGCAACACTAACTCTTACACTAAAACCACTAGCCCCTAACTTATCCTTTGTTCATATGTATTTATCAAGCTGTTGCTTGAATAAAAAAAAAACACTAGTCTCTTGAACCACATGAAATTGCCTGATATCAGTAGACCACTTAAAAAATGAAGAAAAAACTGAAAATGCTGTTCAGAGGAATCTTCCCGTCCCTTTCTTTGACTTTAAATCCTCGGCAGCAGCGGAGGACATCGGTCGATTCCACTATTAGAACAGCTGAAGCGGCGGGTATATAGAAACAGGAAAGTCTGGTATGTCAAACCATATCTGAAGAGAAAAGGGCTCACTTTACCCTCTCTGAGATGAAGTCTAAATAATAAGGAACATTATTAGAGAGTGAGAAAATTGAGTGAAGCAGCATGCCTTAATCTATTTGGCAGATTTTAAGTCAGGCTAGTGTGGATTTCAGCACAGTTTTCTTCATTTAGTAAGGAGAGAATAAGGTTATCTAGTAATTTAAACTATATAGTTAACTCTTGATTAGTAGAGATTTGATTGTTATGATTGGCAATTTAGTAAGGCTTGAATTTTAATTATTGTGTGTTGAAAATTTAACATGGCTTTAAGAAGGTGCTAGCTTAAAAAGGTTGAAGACTGTGCTAGAGTATTGTATCTTACAAGAAATAAGTAGACTATGAATAACAAATTTACCGTACATATTTAATTAATACTGGGATCTACTGTAAGATCACCCAGGGTGGTAAAACGGAATAACAGCCAAATTTGGGTGGAAAAAATGGACCAAATAATAGCCCAGGGCTATTATTCAAAGGCCCCGCAATTGCTAAATTGAGCATAATAAAAGAATAAAAGTTACGACTCACATGTTTTTATTCACTTCACTATCGGCAACTCGTTTTAATCATATTTAGTACTTCTTTAGACAGTGTTTTCTTTTTAAGTTGCTACGACAGCCAAACATATACTAAATACAGTCTATATACTATATAGACTGTATTTAGTACCTGCAAACGCAAAAAATAATTTAATTTTTTGTAATAAATAAATAATATAACTTGTTTGTTTTCAAACTCATTCAGCAATAGTGAAGAAGTATCGAGCGAATTAAATTCTTTGAAACAACTTTTTGCTTACACAACAAATTGACAGATATTTCGGACTTGATGTCTTAATTATTATATGCGTATTCAAGTTGTCCAGTTTTTTTATACTAAAGTGAACAAAAACATAGATGCTTTCAAATTTACATCTACAAAAACTTGACATCCAAATAAACGCCCACCTAAAATACCCGCCCGTGGGTGATCTATCGGTAGATCCCGGTATGAATTTGAATAGCACATTAGTTTTTGAAGTTTTAATTCTATGGATTAATAGTTCTCTATATTTATTAATAAGTGCCTAATATTTAATCTTGAAGAAAATTTGTCATTCACTTGAAAATTGTGACTTGAGTAATCAAGTTCAATCATATCAATTCAGTATAAATCTAAATATCGGTTACTTTTTATTGATTTTATATTCTTTTCTATTACAGCTGTTCTGCAAGCAGTTGACATTCCTGTACTGGTTGGATCAGGGATCACTTTGGATAATGTCTCCAGTTTTCTCGGCGCTAATGGGCTTATAATTGGTTCCTATTTCAAGAAAGATGGAAATTGGACAAAAGATTTAAGCTTACAAAAGGTTATTGCCTTTATGAATAAAGTGGAACTGCTAAGAACAGATCTTAAATAGAAACAATTATTTTCCAAGTATAATTTTTTAATGACAATTTTTCGAGGATTTACACTGTTCATTAAATGGACAATATTAATCCCCCCCAAATTGTCATTAAAAGAATTTCCTGAAATTTTGCTCCCATAAATTTTTAATATTCTTATTTGGTACTAAACTTGATCAATGACTTGTTACCCTATCACAAAATTCCCCTTTAAAATATTTTTTTTATTGCATTTATAGGCTTTTTAAAGTTATGAAAAACACAATTATGAATTAACCATTTAGATATAAATTCAAATTAACAGCAATCTTACAAATTTAAACATTCCTTCAGTCCAAACAAAGTGTTTCTATTTTTAGCAACCTAAAAAATACCTTCAAGCAAGCAGCTGTCCCTATTATTGTAATAGAAAACCACTGTCACTCTTACTGTGTGTGTTTAGAAAGGTCTTATAAAAATATAAAGAAAAATCCTTTCATAATATGGGAACCTTTTTGAGAATTTAAATTTTGTTTTTATGATATAATTCTAGTTTTAAGACAATTAAAGTTTTTTCCCTATTTGGGCCATTGTTATATATGCAACCTTCCTCACGCTATAACATTGGCGACTAAAAGAACAAAAGATTGCATATGTAACGAGCATCTGCATATTTTTCTATTTGGGCCATCAGCAATCTTTTTTTAAATTATAATATTTCAATGATTGTAGCATTAATTTTTAGGGAACTTGAAGTGTGTCTGTTTCAGCTCTAACTATATATGCTGGACTCTGTCAAAGTTGACAATGGGTGTGACAACTTTTTACAGTTATTTCTGCCTGAGTGGTAGTAGCATGCCATAGATAAGTCATTTCAAGATATCTGGCGATAGGACAGAGTGCAGGGAAAATAGGATTCATACCTATCCTAAGAGCATTAATGCAAAGAGAACATAAGCAGCCTCAGCTGAAATTCAAACTTAGTTTTTTGATTCTATTTTCTGTGACAATAACCATTATGCTACCTTACACCGCCGACTGAATTCTATCTACAATTGTATTATAGCTGTTATAAAAATAGTTTTCTCTTATTTTTTATCAGCTGAAATACTGGAACTTAAAAAGAAAAACAAATAATTCCTATGACAATAATTATTTTGTGCCAAATTAATTTTTATCTAAATTATGTGTTAATTGGAATTGATTAATAATGACATTAAAACAATATGAAATAAAATCAATTAATGCACCTCTGCTGTGGTGGTTGAGGTAAATGCATACTAGTCTCTAATGCCACTGATTGGTGTTTGTGCCTAGGTAAAAGTCAGGATTTCAAATACTTCTACTCTGCATTACCCCTACTTGTAGCTGGGACAAACTAAGGTAGGCTTAGTATAATCAATAAAATAGAATGATATTTTGTATAAAACCAGAGAGGGCGTAACACTGTCAATGCAGCTAGAAAATCTGAATGAAATTCATTGAGAACTTTTGGAGATATCTTGTGGACAGGAAAAAGAAAATTGGCGATATTATGTGTTTTGGACATATTACTACGACGTAGGGGAGGTAATTGTGCATGGATCCGGTCCAAAATTTAATCAGTTCTTCCTTTGCCTATTTTCCACCCTTCCTTCAGAACTTTTGGAGATATCTTGCAGACAGAGAAAAAAAATTGGCGATATTATGTGTCTTGGACGTAGATGAGATAATTGTGCATGGATCCGCTCCAAAGTTTAATCACATCTTCCTTTGCCTATTGTTCACTCTTCCAGAAAATCTCAATGAAATTCAGGAGAAAAAAAGAAATATGGCAATATTATGCGTTTTGGATATATAACTATGACATAGGGGAGGTAATTGTGCATGGATCCGCTCCAAAATTTAATCAGTTCTCCCTTTGCCTACTGTCTACCCATCCAGAAAATCGTAATGAAATTCCTTTAGAATTCTTGTGGAGAGAAAAATGTAAACCAACAGATGCGACCAGAAACATACTTTTTTACAACATCGTTGACAGAGGTAAATTATCAGATATTTTAAAACTAATTATCCAATCAATTTTTCTAAATTAAAATATTAAATTTATAATATTAAACCTTACCACTTGAATTAACTTAACAAGTTACAATATTAAACACATGGTAAGAAAATCAAATTCATAAAAGCTCAGATAATATTGCTTTTTCATTTCAGAAATTATTCAAATTCTCTGAAAAGCCATCCCAAATTATTACTTGATCACTCAAGAAAATGGACAGTTTTCAAAATGGCTACACTACACTTAATTTTGTATAGGTCACTGAATTAGAAATAAAAACATAATAAATATACCTACAGGTTTTAAATATTACCATAAAATCTGTAAAAATTACAAAGTTAATTTTGCATTTTTATTTATTTTTATTTTGAATGGACAAGGGGTGAAAATTCTGTGCAAACATATTTTGAATATTCATTCCTTATAAATAAAAAAAAATCAAATATTGAAAATAATCATGGTGGATAACTGGAACAACTGAATTTCATATATTGACTAAAAAAATTATTGTTGAATATCTGCTTTGGTTATGTAAATAATTAATACATTTTTTTATTATCAATTCAATAACAAAAATTGTTAATTGCATGTCAAATAAGTACTGGGCGCTCTATTTTTATATAATTTCATCCGGTTGTTAAATGTGATGTTTGAAAATAGATTTTGTATTGTATAAAACATGGAAGATGAAAGAATGATAATTCATTGCAATGAGATTTATAAAATCATTTGTGCTTTTTTTAAAAAAAATGAAAATCAAAGAATAAATTATTGAGATAATAATTTTTGTTTCTTTTTTTTAAATATTGTTTTTCAGAAATTCAAATTGAAAAACGTTTATCTGAAATTGTAGAATTTGCGAAGACTTAAAATCTATAGAAATAAGTGATGTATCTCCATCATACTTTGAGGATGTTCTACCAATGTAGTGGTGGTGGTTGTCAATAAGCAATGTGCATTGGAAATCAAAAATAAGCCTCCGGTGAGACTCAATGGTTAGATTTGAATGACAGCTGGTGGGTCTCTATGACCTAATCAGTAAGGCAGTTGTCACATTAAGACAGACTTTCCAAGAAAAAGGGATGCAAGTTTGAGTCTTGCCAGAGACTTGTTCTTGATTTCCGATTCGCATTGCTTACTGATGACCATAGAATGACAGTCTGAGAGTTGTGATAAAAAAAGCAAATGGAATTAAGATAAAAGAAATACTATTCGAAAAATTAATAATTGACAATGTTTCATCTAAGAAATTTTTAAAAAAGAAATAGTATTATCTCATGATAGCAACCAAAAAGTTGTCTGTTGCATTCCATAAGCAGTGGTAGGCTCTGTTGTATGTTCCTGTAGAATCCTTGTGGAGCATAGGGAAAACATTGCATTTTCAGTCGCATGTAGGTTTTTACTGGGTGGAGTTGCTAGTCTCACACCCAGGATAGACTGCCCTACATGGCTAAAAGGCTCCAACAGCCCTGCTATATACCCATATCTCGGGGGAGAAGTGGATTTATGCCTTTCCCAAGTGCATTAGTATGAAGTGAAAGGAGCCGCCTCAGCTGAAACTTGAACTCTGACCGACAATTCTGGTTTCCGTTTCAGTAACCGTATAACCATATATGCCAGTAATGAATAATTTCTTTTTAATTTCTAATTAATATATTTCCTGCTTATGTGAAATATAAATTTAGTATTTTTCTAAAATTTAAAAAACATTGAAAAGTATTTTGATTTTTCACAATTTATCCACATTTTATCCAAGAACATTGTTAGCAGAGTTTAGTAAATTTAATTTTAAATAAGATACTCACAATAGAAACTGTCACGTGACCAAAACCGTTTGGCAGTATACCGTGTTTAGGGGTGATCAATTAAAAAATTGGGAAAGGGTGCGATCAATGATTAAGTTACTTCTCTTACCTTTTGTTGGGCAGTGATCACTAAAAAAGTCTGAGTTTTCAAAAACAAGTGGACACAAACTAAGGGATCAATTTAGCATGAACCTACATTGTAAATTGAACACCCACTAAAACCGGGGGGGGGGGGTTAAAAAACAAAAACGTTTTTTCTAGACATAAGGAGTAAATGTTGAAAATTTCAGCCCTCTAGCTCCATTGTTGCGGCCTGTGCACGTGATACATATAGTAGCCAGCCAGACCACCTTGAAAACTAAAGAAACCTATATTGACAGTTTTGGTTGACTGTTTCTAACAATTTTAAAATTTAGCCATTTAAAATTGTTATTTAGAAATACTTTAATTATCACGTTATTGTCAAACTCCAGTCCAAGTCTGGAGTTGACTTTGTTTTTCTACCGTAACAAGAACAAGAACAATCCTCACCAAATTTAAGGGAGTAAACTCATCACTGTTTGTCTGTCCTGTATAAAATTAACATTTCCCTATTTGAAATCATGACTGACTGAGCTAAATTGTAAAGTCATACAAATTTACAAAGATTTTTGTTTGGAATATACAAACACTTATTTCATTTTAATAAATAAATACATCTATAAAATGAATATTTCACTACAAAGTGATCTGCAGGTGGCTTTCTTACCGACTGGGCCAAACTGACAAGTCTTACATATCTATGCAAATTTATGTTAGAAATACACAAGGTCTTATTCATTCTAATAAATAAATGCATTTATACTAAAAATATTTTTTTAAATCATTTTTTTATTTATTATATATACAATACAAAAGTTGCAGTAATCATCTTCAGTCAAAGTAGGGAGTTTGACCCTGCAGCAGCCAGTCTTATTCACTAAAAAATAATCTGAGTTCATTTAAGATATAAGTAAACTTCGTCTTCTCACATTCACCTTTAAGTATCACATTCCCAAAGAAATGTATTATAATACATGCACACATGGAATTACCATGGGTCCAGCTAGTATCAAATATTCACAAGCCTAGAAATTCACTTACCAAACTGTTGTATGAGGACAATGCAACTTTATAGTAACTCACCAATACCAAGTCTATAGAATCCGGAACAATATACATAGAGTGGATACTGATGTTCATTGCTCAAAATGCCTGATAAGAAAATGCTGACTTCATCTATGTGAAGTAAAACCAGAGGACACAGCCATAAACTACAAATTCAGACCTCCACTGGTGTTAGAAAAACATTTCTTTTCGGCAAGAGTAGCAACCGCATGGAACAGCCTAAGTGAAAAGACGGTCACATCCGAGAATATCAATATTTTTAAAAATAATCTTTATTCTGATATTGGACATACCAAATTTAACTACCATTTTTCTTATTAGTTTAAACCCAGCCCAACTACACTGAAGCTGGCTTAATGACGCAATTAACTGCTGTCAAAAAAAGCCGAGTTCAAGTATATTCAATTAAATTAAAGAAACACAATAAGACTTAAATTTATGTCACACATTGTAATTTAAGTAAGGAACAGAAACCAAAGCGATATATGAAATAAGTGCAGCCTGTTTTATTTAATCTCATTATCAGAAAGTAATTAATGAAAGAGCTTGCAGGAAATTGCAAAAGAAATTGAATATAACTTTCAGTGGCATAACTGGAGATTTTGGAGGCCCAAGGGACATAGCTCCTTGAAGGGCCCACCCTCCAACATTTAGTGCAGTGGTTCCCAACCTGGGGGCCGTGGATCCACAAAGGTATTACTGGGAGTCCTTGGGCAGACCTTTCAAAAGTTTGAACTAGTTGAGTAGGCAGTCCTTTCAAAAGCAATGACATGGCTAAAGATTTGAAGGCCCGGGCAGTGAGATTTGTTATTGTATAATGTTAGGAGAAATGAAGTAGGTGAACTATTATTGATGAAGCTTTTGGGGGCTTGGAAGGAACGATTTAAAATCCCCTGATAACTTTATGGAAAGCAACAAAGAAATGCAAAAACTGTTCGCTTCGGGGTATAAAGAATTTTTAAAGGTGGTTTTAGATCATTCTATACCCCTATAATACATTTCCACCTGCCGACCGTTGCTGACCTTTGGATATATTTCAGAATAGGGGTCACTTAATATAGACTAGGCAGAATTTCTGAAAATGTGCATATTTAAGTTGCCAAAGGCAACTCTTATAAATTTATGTGCAAACTGTTTTGGAGGTGCTGAATCCAAATCTGCTGTATGCTCAGCTAAAAAATGTCCAACAATGCCTGAAAAATCCAAGATGGCCTCTGTTCTGAAAATGTATATTCAAAGTGCTGAAGGCAAATCATGTTAATTTATAGTATACATATATATGGTTTGTAGAGGTATTGAGCGGTGCTAAATCCAAACCAGCTCAAAAATGATCTACCCGTTTCTGGATTTTATTTGGTTGACAAATTATTCATCACTAAAGATAGCAATTTTCACAATATATAATAAATTCAGACAGTTTCTGCACATTCAATCTAAAAACAGATTATGGCAATGGATTCTCTATATATGAAAACATACAAAAGCAGATTTCATTCACGTTTCTACCTTATTCAGTAAAAAAAAATGTACATTTAGCTCTGTGGCCATCTTGGATTTCTCAATTTTCAGGCATTGGTGACCATTTTCCAGCTGGACATACAGCAGATTTGTATTTAGTATGGCCCAATACCTCTACAAACACTGTATGCCAAAAATTAACATGATTTGCACTTTGAATATACATTTTCAGAACAGTGGCCATCTTGAATTTTTCAGGCATTGTTGGCCATTTCTGAGCTAGCATACAGCAGATTTGGATTCATCACCCCTTAATATCCCTAAAAACAATGTTTGCACTTAAATTTAAATGATTTGCCTTTGGGGTCAATATTTCTGGAAAATTGATCTAGACTAATCTGTACATAAGAATACATTGATTTTTGGGATTACAAGCATAAATTTAATTTCTATGGTAATCTTGATATTTCAATACTTAGAAATATGTTATAATGATAGACGCTTGCAAAAAGACATGTTCTGAATACCTGCAAACCAAATATGAAGTCAAGTCAAGTTTATTAGCATCAATTAGGGGGTAGAAGTAATAAACATCCTCCAAATGAAATGTAATCATATATACTGACACCATCACATACTCTATGCTTTTATGATTATTCACAAGGTACTAACAGAATAAACCTTTCTTTAGGCAGTTTGTGTAATTTCAGTCTAACTTACTTAATAAATCTGTGTATTGAAAGTCGAGGCTCACCAATAGAGTTATTCATTAACTTCTTTCTTCTTATCAGAATGTTTGACAGGTACTTATATTGTTTGTTTATTGTTACTGAGAGAACTCCCTTGACACTTACAAAACATTGTACAAGCCAGATTGGCTGATACACATCCACAGGCCCTGAAACAACAGACTACCCTCATAATGCAATCTGGTGCAGGTTGTTGTGACGCTAGGAGTGTGACAAGCTGGAGAGACTTGGTTTCTTCATTCCTTTTCATACACAGTAGGATCTGCATTTGGGGGTTCATGAAGAGCCACCCTCAAGATAACATCCTGAAGATGGGCTCTCTTTACATTCTCCCTGAAGGCCTCTGACATTGGCGACAGAGAGCAGAGCTTTGCCATTCTAGTTACAGTCTTTCTCCCAGTCCTTGCCATCCATGCCTTCACTCTAGCACCAATCATAGAGGTCACACCATCAATTCCATATCAAGCACACATGAACTTCATGGCTTGACTTACAACAGCCTCTATGTCTGCAGATAGATCACCAAACAAACTAAGGCTACACTTACCATCTTTAACTTTCCCCTTGCCTATTCCATGGTACATTGGAACTTGGTCACATCCACTCACAGCATAAACTGGTCTGTGTTCGAGCCATAGTTCTCCAAGTTTGTCTAATATAGCTCTTTACTGGCATGTAAGAATTAATGTCATGTGGGCAGAGAGGGATTGGCTGTAGTAGTAGGTAGTCCAAACAGTCAGTTTTTTGGTGAAAATGTTGCAGTAACGCTAATTTTTCCCTGTTTCTCAAGTGTTCATTCTCCATAATGTTGACTAAATACAAAACTGTTATGCATGCCATAATAAAGAATGTCCAAATCTGAATCTGTTGGTGTTTTATTTGTCACCGTTTGACTTAAAAGCAATTTTACAGTGAATTTTCAATTTAATGTGTTTACAGTGCCCAAACTACGCTGTGACGTTTTTTTGCTGTGGTTGAAATAAAAGACGTCTATAAATAAATAATTGCTGACACCTCCTCTTTCGATGTATGTCTTTGGAACCAATATCACCTAGTAGAAAAATAAATATTCTTCAGTTTCGTATAAAATTTAAGCAAGTACACAATGTCGACATATTAAAAAAATGATGGCTTTTCAGTTTTATAGGGTGTTGAAAAGGCCATTTTTGTAAGTGTTCAATTTGCAGCGAGTCCACAAATGAATAAATAATTATAATTAGTGAACTAATAGGAGTAGAGAGACAAACAAGGTATCAAAATGTTCAGAATAACAAGACCTGTAAGCCAAATGCATAAGATCTTCCTGTAAAAACTCATTGGAGTACCTAGTAGTAGTGATACAACAGCATAATGTAAACAATTCTGACATGCTTCCACTTCTCAGTTACTGCATGTGCCACTACAATTCTATCTGCCTCCTCATGGATGGTCTTTAGATCCTGTCATGATATAGTGATGCAACCTGCTGATATCTCAGTGGGTGTAGGGTCCTGGTCAGTCACAACTAGTTTGCTCTGTTATATTCCAGGAACTGTGGCTTCAGGCATAAGAGTTTCTACTATGATCTGTATATTGCTTCTTATTCTCTGGGATGTTGAGAACTTGGTTCTGATGGGGAAGTGGAGAGTTGGAAAACAGTTGGCAAACAGTTGGAACTCCTTGCAACCATCAGGCCCTCTAGCCTTGTGAGCAGAACACTTTGTGCTAAACTCAGTGTACCTATCAAACAAGATAAACATTTCTAATTCTCAATCTTTGCTGCAAATACTGCTTGAAACATAATCACTAGAGTTTGGTTGGTTTGACTTGATGCTAGCCATGGGACAACCAATAGGACTGCACAGCCATCTAGAATAGTGCGGTCCGTCTGGTCAGCATTCCTCACGGACACCTCAACCCTTGTTTTCGTTTTTAAATCTGCTTTGGACTTGCAGATCCCCATTTCCCCTGAATCATCAAACAGCTTTCAGGATGGGTGAAGATCAGTTCTGTATCACACATGACTTCAGGGCCAACTGTAACTCCCTTTCTCATTACAGCCATGGTCGTAACTCTCTTTTCAATAGTATTCCAGTATCCCTGATGTAATGACATCTCAAATTAAGTAACCTGCTCCTCAGCAATGCTGAAAGCAGAGCAAGAGAACCATTGGCAACGTTCACAAGCTGTTCTGCATGTACGTTGAGATTGAGAGGATGGATGCACATAGCAATCTTCTTTCTGATTCCGTCTCTCTTTCTTGTCACTCTCCATATGAGTAACTGACTCCTCCTTGTGATTCTTCTGGAATCTGTCATCATCTCTGTCACCTCTCATCTCGGCCAACTGCACACATGATGACTGAGAGCCCTTGTTTGGGTGTGACTCCAACAATTACAGCTCATATCTCATGCAGGTAGACTCTATAAACATGTCACTAGAGATGGCATTCCATATGCCCTCCATATGCCGCGTGACATGTTTTCCATTCGTGAAATGAACAAGGATTGGTGGTTGCCTCTCAATCGTTCTCGGGTAGACCAAAAGTCCTCTGGCATAGTTTGAGTGTCTGCAACCATCATTGTTTACACACACTACACATGCAGAAGCCATCTGATGAACATAGGCTTTATGAGGCAATCAAGCCAAATCCTACATGTACAGCTTTGTGTTGTTCTGTTTTCCAAATTCCCCATAAGCATATATATATATATATATAATACTATAATGACGAAGAATGTTTGTTTCTTCTGTTGTGTCTAATTATGTTTTTTATAAATTCTTAAACAGTTGCACCCTATGTTCTGAAAATTTGTATATAATGGTAATGACCCCAGGATGAACATAGGATAGGTGACAATAACCTGTGGTGACCTCTTAAGGTCAATTTGAGATCAGGTTAATTTTGACATTTTCAAATCTAATGGAGACGGCTGCAACCTAAAGACTGCAATTTTGTGTACAAGTGTAATTTGACCCCAAAATGAACATAGGATAGGTGTTGACCTCTAAAGGTCAATTTAAGGTCAGGTCAATTTTTGAAGGCATTTTCACCCTATGGCAACAAAAAATGTTGAAAAATTTGTTAATGGCAAACATAAGTTTTCTGTGACACATTGTTTAAAACATATTAATACTAATACTACTGCTATCTGTAGCTGCTGATAACACAGCTCTGTTAGAAATTAGACTCAATTTTAATTTATAATTTGGAGTTTCTGATCTTAGCTGAGTGGTTAAGATGACCAACATCTAATTCAAAGGTGATCAAATCATGGCTGGGATAGCTTACTAATTTTTTTAATTTTTTAGCGTCCAACACATCTGTATAAGATACTTTTTGGTCGGTATATCTATTGTGTTGGATTGATATGAAACTTGGTACAGACCTTCGGTTTAACCATCCTCATCTTTATTCAAATTTAATAAGGATTTCCATAAAACCCTAACCCTAACCCATTTCAAACCTTTTTGGTGAAAATTGTCTCTGGGGGCAAAAATTGTCTTAAGGAGTAATTGTTTTATATGGATTTCCATAAAACCCTAACCCTATTTCAAACCTTTTTGGTGAAAATTGTCTCTGGGGGCAAAAATTGTCCTAAGGAGTAATTGCTTTATATGGATTTCCATAAAACCCTAACCCTATTTCAAACCTTTTTGGTGAAAATTGTCTCTGGGGACAAAAATTGTCTTAAGGAGTAATTGTTTTATATGGATTTCCATAAAACACTAACCCAAACCCATTTCAAACCTTTTTGGTGAAAATTGTCCTAAGGAGTAATTGTTTTATATAGATTTCCATAAAACCCTAACCCTATTTCAAACTTTTTTGGTGAAAATTGTCCTAAGGAGTAATTGTTTTATATGCGTTTCCATAAAACAGTAACCCAAACCCATTTCAATCCTTTTTGGTGAAAATTGTCTCTGGGGGCAAAAATTGTCCTCAGAGGGAAATTGTACTTTGGGGTCCTGACACTAAAACAGGCAGAACTCATCTCCCTGCAAGTCATTTTTTAACATTCTTCTGTAGAAGTATGAAAAAATATTATGAGTGTAAAATGTTTAATGCAATAAAGGGACTGAGACAAACACAGATATTTGACTCAGAAGAGCTAACAGACAGATTGAAGTAAAGAGGGTAGTGCCCACACATCCTGAATCACCACCTCTACCTGTGCCTGTGAACAGTAACATTTTTGACCTGGCATACTCTCAGGTGGATATCATTGGGTAAAGATTTGGTTTTACTCCCAACAGCGTTCTCCTAGAGGAAAACTTTTCTTTCTTTCAATTTTAGGTGCTTTTAATCCATTAGACCTTCGAACCATCCAGAAATTTGTTAATATTCATGAAAGAAAATATGTTGAAGCTTGCTTGCTTATGGCTGTTTCTATGTCACTAGTTACAGAATTGTACATGTGAAATGAGAAAGCAACCATGTGTAAAGAACATTATAATAAAACGTAATTTAATACACCCACATGAGTGGATTTATAAAAATGTATAAGCAAATGTATACACAGCCTTTGTTTTTGAGGGGTATACACACACCATAGTGAACCCACCTTACAAATTTTATGCATACGGTGAACCACTCCATATATGATTAACATTATTACACACATACTCACACTTTCACACTCGCACTTACATACATACACAAACTTACCCACACACTCTCTCTATTCACACATGTTCACCCAACATACACTTACACATACACAGAACACACTCACACTTCCTAATACACACATGCACTCACTCATGACATTAATCTCCGAATAGCAGGGGTCATCAGCCAACCTGTTAAAATAGACATTGATGCCATTCTCACGAATAACAATCATATATCACACCTCTCCCACACCCTACACTAACCTGCCCACATAATCACACATACTCCTTCACACACACTCAATCAGCCAATAAAGGAATACTAGAGGCTCTGAATATGTTTATTTAACAGAATTTCACAATGCTAGAATTTTGAATTTTGGTCTCTCTCACTTCCCAAATATGTGTTGATAATGAAACCCGTTCAAAACGGCAGTCCGTATCCCACAAAAGAATGAATGAAAGAATAAAAAACAATAATGATAATGATCTCTTTCATACATACACTCCTGGTTTATCTTAAATTTATTCGTACATCTATATATATATATATATATATATATATTTGTGGGGAGGGGGAATGCATGTGTGTATGTCTGTGCATGTATATATGTACTATGTCTTCATACAAGAAGTTATATATGCGGAAGGCCATGAAGACAGTCATGTATAATGATGCCCTAACCTAAATATCTTGTTTAAGCAGCTCCCAGTCATCAGTGTTTCTTCAGTCTTCTCTTGATGTTCCTCTAACAGAACTATGCTGATGTACATTCCAGGAATGGTCTTAGGAAAAGGAAGGCGTAGAACATGAAATACATTTATTTATGTTATCTATATCAATATTACAAAAAAAAACATGATTTAGAAAAAGAACACAAAACATGTGAAAATGACCTTTTGGAAAAGAAATGAAAGATATCAATTTGTGTCTTTTAGATGGGGAACACCATCCATTCTATGCAGCAGTGATTATATGGTTATTTTTGTTTGTGGCTATGAAATATAGCTTATAAAAACATATAGTTATGTTATATTTTATCAGAAATGAAAAACTCATTCATTCATTTATGTATATTTTTGGCTGATTTTAAACAATTTATTGAGATAAGTATAATTACTAATACATTGTTATGATTAATTATAATTAATATATTGTGTGTTTATGTAGGTGCACCAATAAGTCTGTAGCCTAATGATGAGAAATTATAATTAATGATGAGAAATTATGATATATTGTGTGTCTATGTATACCTATGGAGGTATGGTTGCCAGTGTCTGAAGGTTTTGTGGAGGAAAGAAATCCATCTATTGATGAGCATCGGAAAATCTGTGAGGAAGGTGAATGCCGACTTAAGCGTGAAATTTCTCCATAATAAAGATTTTTTAAAAAGGTGGAAAGAATGGCTCCATTTAAGTATGGTCATGACAAAGGAATCAAACGAAGCAAAAATGAAAGAGACAATTCTGTAGAAAGAAACAAACATTTCTTTATTCAAACAAACAAAATTTACTGGTTTCTATGTTTATGTATATGTGCGTAAATGGGAAAGTATGTGTATTTTGTTTTCATGTAGGTTTGCAACAGTGTAAGTAAAATGTTTTTGCTAAAAAGTCTTTCATGATCGTTAATGTGTGCATGCGAAATACAGTGGAATTGGCTTACTTTACAGTGTGGGTTGAATTATGGGCTTATTAGGAAAAACTGGGATTCTGGCTCCCGGACCACAAAGTTAGCACCCGTCACGTGATGGCTTGCTGGTCCCTGATTGGCTGCCACATGTGAGGATGCACGGAGGAGGCAAGGGGGTCTAGCTGACCATGTTTGAATCCATCACATACCCACACACATATATATGTACATACATCAATAAGTCTGTAGCCTAATGATGAGAAAGCATTTATTTTACACAACAAATATGTATGTCCTTCAATGCAAAAAATATAAGATCAATCTGATTTTATTGATTGATGATTCTATTTAGAGAAATAATAATTCTATAACTCAATCTTTATTATTACTGGATGAAGTATTGTAACACACCACTTGTTGCCATAGAAACAGTGGACCGAATTAATAAGTTGTATAAAAACAACTAAAATTAGGATGAAGGTAAAAACTAGACAAATGTAATAAAAAGTGGTGTAATAATTCTATATTCAATTTTTGTTTATTCTAGAGAATTTCTCTCTTTTCCTCCTCTCTGTATTAGTCTGTCTATTTATATATGCAAGCATGTGTATGTAAATAGATTATTTATATCAAATTGGTCTGGCAGATTTACAAATACACGAATGTACTGACTACCGAAGGCTGGAAGATTGCCTGGTGCCAAATGGAAAGAGAATGCCTGCCTACATTGAAAATAAGTATTCAAAATTTGGCTTTTGCTGTATATGAGCACTAGTTTCAGCATCTGGGGCAAATTTGTTACTATTCCAGACACCAAGCAGATTCGAGATAAAATTATAGAACACATTTAAAAGCTAGTGTTATAGGTTCAAAAGCGACCTTAGCACCAACAAATTTTCACAGTTAGTTTTAAATTAACTTAACATTAATGTATGCAAAAGTATCATTATCTTTGTAACTTTTATCTAGAATTTTCACTGAATTATTTTAGAGATTGATATTGATGTTAGTAATAGTCTTAAGTTGTCTGAATTTCTTGGATGAAGTATTTTCATTATTAATGTGTGACTAATATTTCTTTCGGAAGTGCTGGTGACCAAGCGATCAGCAGTATGGAAAATGGATTCGGCCAAGTTTAAACTCCAACTGAGATCTGTGTTCACTTTGCACTAATGCTCTTTGGAAAGGCATGAATCTATCTCTTCTCCCTATGTAGCAGAGCAGTTTGGTAGGGGGATAAGTAAGAGGGATAGAGCCTTTTGTGTGCAGTACAAAAAAAGCAACTGGTTATTTGGCTTAGAAAGGTCTCCCCCAAATATAGGTCACCCGGGGGTGGCAGAGATTTGGACAACGTATGAATTTGCTGTGCACTGATTGTCTTTATAAAAACTGCAAATATATAGATTTCCTATATCACCTATTTTTCGCATTGCCTCGTTATCTTGCGATATAACCCACCTTCCCATTTTCAGCGGTGACCCGGAGATCTGGCGGGTCCTAACAAGAACTAACGACTGCCGTCCACATCTCATCAGGTACCAAAGTTTCCACAACAGTATTTTGACGGTGCACCACACAGCTGCATTGTTACACCTTCAGCTATGGGTAAAATAATGGGTGAAGTGAGTGAGGCCACGCTTGTCACCTCTTGGTCAATTTCATATTTTGCAAACCTCGAAGAACTAGCAAAGAAAGAGAAACTTGTGCTATGTGAAGCCTAGACAGGGACGATTGAAGCCGTATCCAGTTTGAGGGCCACTACTTTACATTTTACTAATATTTCTTTCATCTTATTGCTACTTTCTATCAAAACATTCAGGTTGTTACATTCTATGACAGGTTTTAG
>VCCN01003571.1:1808617-1822248 GCA_006491835.1 Architeuthis dux | reverse complement strand
GATAGTAGTCAAAAAAGTTAGTCTGGAGGGCTGAAAATTTAAACATTTACTCATTAAATCTAGAAAAAACTTTTTTGTTTTTTCTTTAGAAAATTACCACCCTAAATAGTTTTTAGGAGGGGGTGGTCAATTTGAAATCTAAATTTATGCTAAATTGGTCCCTTAGTTTGTGTCCGGCAGCATTCACGCTTGTTTTTTTTTTTGTTGTTTTTTTTTTTTAAATTCATACTTTTTTCAGTGATCACTGCCCAACAAAAGGCTAGAGAAGTAACTTATTCATTGATCACCCCTTTTAAAAATTTTTTTTAACTGATCACCCCCAACACTGCATGCTGCCAAAAGACGTTGGTCACATGACAGTTTCTATTGAGTGACTAATCAGACATGTTAAAAAGTAAGTTTCACTCAATCAAATATTGATTATCTATTGATGTGTGTATTCTTGGAAATCAAGGCATCTGTCAAACATGTTGATTTGGGCCGAACACCACACACTCATATCTGATTGTTTTCCGTCAAACTCCTGAGAAATTTTCTTTTTACTAAAATACCAAGTTCCAGACTTTGTATTATAAGTCAAAGCAAAAACTGGAAAAAAGGAAATTTGTTAATTTTTGTCTGAATTTCTAAGATGAGGGATTATCATTATTATACACTGATTTACTTGGATTACGGTTTGTGCAAAAAGGCATATACTCTGCTTCAGTTGAAGAAGCAGACAAGTGACATGAGGTTTAAGGCTCCAAGTTTACAATGGGACACGTGGCCTAGTGGATATAGGTGTTGGTTAAGCACATCTAGTAACATATCTGATGGTTGTGAGTTCAATCCCTAGGTAAGGTAAGAAAGTCATATTCTCTTGAACTTGGAAGAGGCAGAAAAGCAACATAGCAAGGACGAATTAACTGATACGTGATATACTCTGGCATAGATTAAATAAAAGGTTACCAACTACAACACACAGCTGAATAAGGTCGGAGGGTAACAACCAAGATAAGGACACTGAGTAAATCAGTGTATAATAAGGAAATTTATTCTCTACTGTTGCATTTTACAAATTGTCTAATTATGTTGATGCAAAAGTTTCTAGCTTTGTTTTTTTTGACAAAATCTTTTATTCATATAAATTTATAGCATGATTATTCAAAGTGTTTTCTGTGGCTTTCCTTGACCTTAAGCCACCTTTCAGGTAAATTGTATATTCTATCATAAAAGGACAATTCCAATTTTTCACTATCTTGAAATTGTTGGAACTACTGACCAAACAAGTAATTTTGCATGGAGTGAAACAAGTGAGTTTGAAGGTGTCAGGTTTGGTGAACATGTTACATATGAAAGAACTTCCCATCCCTGTTCCATGATCATTTGCTGCGTCGCATTTGCAACGTGAAGACTGGTGTTGTCATGCAGCAAAATCACTGTTTGACTTCCTTGCTGTCCTTCAGAAAGCCAATTGCTCATGCAGTTTAGTTTGTCCAGGTTCTAGCAATTTGTAATGAAGAATTCTCTTTGAATTCCATCAAGCACAGAACATGTCTATTATGATTGCAGCTGCTATGTGCCTGTTAGGATCATGGATGTAAATGGACAGATCCTTATGAATATTGAATGAGATACCCAGACATAAGAGATCCTAATAGTCTCTAATACAAATTTTGAAACCTTTTTGTTAATCAAACTCTTTACTTTAACGATTCATTTAAACCACCTTGTTAAAATGGTCTTTTCTATTTCTAGTATGAAATTATCTTGTTTGTAGACGATATCTGACACAGGATAGACATAAATCATTTGTATGGAATGTGAGTTTGGAGAGGATTAAATCATGGATTTCTACATTTTCCTGACTGACAATTGATCTTGGTCTTCAGTTAGATGATTATGAAAGTGTCTTTGTAAAAGATGTATCATATAATTCAAAACCCAGGAGAAACTCTGATTTGTTTCAGATAAGATTTGCATTTTCTTTATTTTTATTTAAAAAAAAAAATTAAACCATATACTCTAAATTTTCAAGGCTCTATCCCCAAAAATGTGACCAGGAGCACTGAAACGGACAGATAGACAGATGAGTGAAAAGGGATGAATACCTAGCCATCATGTTTTTTGTTTCTTGGTTGGGTTGGTGATCGTGGTTACAATGATTCAACTATTTGATATTCATAACTCATGATTATTGATTTGCCCCAAATATTTTCACTATTTTTAATTTCATTTTGTTTCAGAAAACAAATCTCTCCAAATTAGTAATCATATCTTGTAATTATTCTATTTGCTTAAAAAATATAGTGATTGCTGTTCTTAGTGCTTTAATGTCACCGCTGTGTACCAATAACTACTATTAGTGACCTGTAGCTTTTTCTGATACCAATTATTATTGGTATGTCAGTGTTTTTATTACTACCCTCCATTGACTTTGATATTGTTATTAGCCACTTGCATTACTGTTCAGGCTACTGGACCGTAATTTTGGTACTTAAAATTGCTATTTATTATTATGGTCAGTTGATTATCAATTTCTTAGATATTTTTTCTCTAAAATGTATTTTGATGTTGAAAACCACCATCATTGAGGGACTGATAATATGAATAATTTATCAAAATGCTGTGGATTAGTTGTATGACTAGCTAATTTAGTTGGTATCTGACTATGGTTATTTGAAAGGAAATTACTTGCAGACATGTTAGTAAAAAATGGAACTGATAATGTTCATTGAATTTGACCTATTTATTATAAGTAATTGATAGAGATAATTGGACATTTCCACTGTTGTGCACCTCCTGTAAAAATTCCTTTGTCTTTATAATTGTATTAGTCTAAAATAAAACCAGCCGCAGGGTCAAACTCCACTCTTACTTCTATTCCAACTGAAGATGATTACTGCAACTTTTGTATCGTAATAGATTTGTACATATATAGGATGTGTCAGTTTGGCTCAGTTGGTAAGAGAGCCGCCCTGCAATCACTTGGTTGTGATTTCAAATCACAGTAGGGAAATGTTAATTTTATATATCAGCTTGGTTTAACGTGACCGGATAGACAAACAAATTTACTCCGCTAAAATTGGACTGGAGTTTGACAAACTTGATATAAAATAATTGGCGTTGCTTAGTTGGAAAATAATGTTTGGTATGTGTATGAAAATCTGCTATCTATTACAATAATATGAATAAATATCATATATAGAGAATTTTACCAAGCTTCAGTGTGCCATTTGTGCCATTTCTTTAATGGGATATAAATTGTTATAAATGTAATGTTTGACTTTTAACCCGTTGATATCATTAATCCTTATCTGTCCATTGAAACTTGAATGTCCAGCCTAATGCTCTAACCAAAGATTCTTAAATAACAATGTTAAATCTTATCAGTTCTCATTCATCCCGAATGGGTGTATTTGAGTGCTTAACATTATAACATTTATCTTATTTGTATATACTAAAAAAAAACAGCTCTAACAAAACAACCAAAAAACACACAATATCTCCAGTCAAACTTTTCTCCATTTTAATCTTGCCGGCCAAAAATGCTAATAAAATCTGACTGTAACTGTCTTTGTAACTTTGGGATCTATAAACAGTTTGGAGAGGAACAGGACTTTTATAAGTTAAAACTTGAAAAAGTAAACGCAGATACCCCCCCTCCCCCCTAGTGGTGTGATTTGGATCTGAGCTCTAATATGTTCAGGCTGCTACACTGTCGGGTCACTCCTCTGCTTCTGTTGGATGACCAGGATCTGCACTTAAAGTTGCAGACAGCCATACTAACATGATAATCTGTGATCAAAGTTTCAGGCAGCCATTCTGTCCTTATTCTCCTTCAAAGGGTCAGTAGAGCTCTATAGTCAGCTCGGGCATCTACCAACTACGGAATGTTCACATCCTGTGATTTAATCATGGGTCAACTTTACTGTCGGAACTTTCCCACAAAGGGGCAACCAACCCCCATAGCTAGCGCACATCTGCCAGGAGAAGGAAACTCCTGTCAAACCTACGACCTTGGAGTCTTGCTGCTATCCGCACTACCTCGGTGGACTATAGCACAAAAACCCTTGGTTTAAAGGGTGGGGTCGGCCATGTGTACATTGCACTTCAACTTAAAACTCCATTGTGCAGACTTTAGGGCTATTCACGTTCAGGCCTTGCCGACCTAGGACCTGAACAAACGGAAAACCCTATCCCAATCTCTGTTCGCAGAGCCAAGTCATTCATATACAATTACTGGGCATTTCTAAGCAATCTTTTCTTATGCCAGATTGTTAGAAAGATGGTGAGTAGTACAACTCTCTTTCAGTAACATTATACTTATTAGAAACCATCAACCAAAACTGTTTCTTCAGTTTTTAAGTGGGTCTCTCTGGCTGACTATGCGCAACACATATAGATATATATAGACCACACCAATGGCGCTAGAGGGCTGAAAATTTAAACATTTACATTTATGTATAGAAAAAATGTTTGTTTTTGAAAATTCCCCCCAAAATAGGTTTTACTCTGACAAAAATTATTCAAAATATGTTCTTTGATTTATCTCTGTAAAAGTGGAAGTCAGATATTGCGATATTATGATCAATTATTATAATATTATTGATTGGTTGAAGAGCAATACCCCAGGCATTCAGTTCATTTTTGTATTCATAAGCTTAGCATAGTGAAAGGTTTGTTCTGATGATTTCTTGCACTGGATGAAGTAAAAGCAAAGTTGCTTCCTGTGCGTTAGACTCTGTAGATCCACTTGTTTGTTGTCCCCTTGATATAACACAATATAAACACATACACTCCGGGATCTACAATTCACTTTTATTTACATTCGAACACGGACGTCTACACGCTAGGATGCCAAAACCACTAATTTAAACACAGAAAAATATCAGAAAGAGGACTCCCAAAACGGGAGAGTTCCACTACTGATCATTAACAAAGAAAGCTAACAGTTATCTTTATATATGATATATTAACATATTGACACTGTGTTGCATAACGTATGAGGCAATGATTTCTTGAATGATCCATGGAGATCCAATCATAGTTTGTTGCAATCGTGGGTTTTTACATGGCTGGGATATTAGTCCGATGCCCAAGATGGGCTGTCTTACAGGGCTAAAGGGCTCCAACTGCACTGCTATTTACCTCTAGCTTGAGGTAGAATTAGATTCATGCCTTTCCCAAGAGCATTAGTGCAAGGTGAACACAAACTCTCAGTAAGAGTTTGAACTCTGTTCGCCAATTCCATTTTATGTGCTGTTGTATGTGAGGCCACCTGCACTTCCTGCCTGGCTGTTTAAGAATCTTAAATTACCTGTTAAGTTTCATCATGACATGCACGGCCATCAAAATGTCTTCATTCCGCATATTTTAGCGAGTCCTGTTAATCTTGTTTAAACAACTTCCTGTGTGCATTGGCTTATGTTTATCTTTTGTAACTGTCAACAAGATGTTTATATAATTTTTAAAAAAAGAAAGCCAATTGGATTGCAGGTAAGGTTCAGTGGTAAAGTATATGATTGGCAGTCTATAAACTACTAGGTATTATCAGCTTCAATCCCTTAATGGAAACTAATTCAAGCCAAAACTTGATCTCTCTACTCATTGATTTTTATTATTATTATTATTATTATTAAAACAAAATTAAAATTCCATTTTGATATCAGTAAAGACTCTGGTGGCCCATAGGATGTAAATCCTTAGTTTAAAGGGTGGGGTCGACTCCGGGCAAGTAGCACCACCTTAAAACTACACTGCTCAGGCTGGAGGTTTACTCCTCACATTGGTCCCACCATCTATGGTCCAAATGCTGTGTAGGGCCATCCCCAAAATCTTTGCTCGCCAAGCCATTCATTCAAAGGCTAAGAGGTGCAGTACTTAATTTGGATGATATGGATTTTAACCATTTTATTTGTAACTTTTTTTTCTCTAGTTAGACAATTCACGTTGGATATACTGGTTCCGTAACGAGCTGGAGAGGCATCCCGTGCAGCCATGCTGATCTCCAAACATTGAGCACTTCTTTCCTTTGGAAACCTTCAGCATGGCCAAGAGATTGGGAAGTGGAACTTTGGGCCTGACACTTCCTCCATACTAAATGCCCAGGCATAGCAGTTCAATTGAAGTTGCTAAGGCCATCTGCCAAGATGAAAAAGAGCCATACAGACATCTGTATCACTTTTCACTGAGAAACTTCTTGGAACTAGAAATTAAACCTTAGCCTCCAGTCTAGTGATCTAGACCAGTGGTTCCCAACCTTTTTGAGTCATTCCTCACTTTTGTCAATAAGATTACTAGTATCCCCCCCCTTCCATTTATTAAGTTGCAACACAGAATAATTTCAAATAACTTTATTTTACGTATAATTAGACAGCTTTATACTAACAATTAGTTTAATTTTATAATTGTACAGCTGTGTGTTTGTTACTCGAAAGCAAATGAAAATAATTAGAACACATTTGAAATTTAAGTTTATTACAAAAAAAATAAGAATTCTGTATTTATTACTTACATACATATCAATGTGAACCCTGTTTGTTTGGTTTTTTTGTTGTTTTTTTTTGTTTGTTTGTTTTGCTACTAGTTCTTTGATTCGTGGGTCTATTAGTGAGAGCACATCTTAAATCATTCTCGACTTGGAGCTTATTCTGAGCCTTTGACTTGATAGATAGAAGTGCAGAAAACCCTATTTCTAGGCTGGACTTTTATTTTTACTTAATAGACTTATTCCCCTCTTGGACTACCCAAATCCCCCCCCCCCCTGGTTGGGAACCACTGCTCTAGACAAGTTTTCTTTAATGAAGTGACTACAACAGTTATTAATTATTAAAAATGCCATCATGATGTCTAGAAAAACAATAGTGAAAATGCTGAAGAGGGGGGAAAAAACAAACAAAAAAAACCCATTCAGGATGAATATATTTGCCCCTCCAGTTTGATTAGAAATATAAACAATTTATTGTCTATAATTTTGAGAAGTCATTAACATTTAAAGTGTTTCCCAGACAATTGAACCCATTCTTTTTGTTGTTCCCACGTTTTTTAGACGATCCCTTCTATGGCCTTCTTCAGGTGCACTATCCGTAAATAGAGGGGCTCTTTATTTGTTGGAAAAAGAAATTCTGTTTGCTACTGTTTTTTTTTACTTGACTCTACTGGAAAGAGACCGTTTCTTTATATATGGATAGGACACCAGAAGAAGGCCTTTGAATGTATTGGCCAAAACATTGTGGGAACCACAAAAATAGCTAAAAGGAGTTCAATCATCTGAAAAACTGTTTTAATAAAAATTCTACTTTACATATGGATAGTACACTACACTTGAAGAAGGTCATAGAAGTGATTGTCCAAAAACGTTGTGGATATAACAAAAAGAATAAGGAGACACAATACAAACATTCAAAATAATAAAAGGTATAGATAACGTCTCAGCAAATAAGTTCTTTACAAAGAACAAAAGGAACAACAAAATCTATAAAGAACACTGCAAAAAAAACACTAGCAAAAAACTTCTTCTCTCAAAGAGTAATAAACTGGAACTCGCCAGTACAGCACAACCTAAATATACTCACAATGAAAACAGTAAATAACTTCAAGAATAAATGCAACAAATACATGACACACAAAAAACTTTTTCAGTAAATAAGTTTAAGAGGCGAGACACAAGCACAAATATGTGCATCACTTTTACTCGCAAATTTACTTTATGTGGTTAATAATTCAGTGAATGTACTGTTGTATGTACACTAGTAAAATGGATGGCATAATTTATCTTGTTAGGTATGCTTGATATGTCTGATCAGCTGAGAACACATAGTAAGGTTTCATAAACTCTAATGGAACATTGGTTATCTGTACAACAAAAAGGTACCCTGTCTTGTATCTGGAGTACTGAAATAACTGAATGGAAATCAGTTTTTTACTAAAAGTTGTATGTCTTAGGCTAGAAATTCTGTTTAAAACTCTTTGCTTGTTTTGTCAGATTTTTTTTGCTTTTAAAAACGCGACTTTTCCCATCTTTGATGTTAACGCAACATTTTTTCCGATTCATTGTACAGCCTTCAAGTGTAATATGTAATTGTTGCCTTGTGAAACCTCTGTTGTCTTTTCTGAGAATTTAGCAAAAATATATATAGAATTAGTCACATATAGGTATGTGTCATTAGGTGAATGCTGTTTTGTTACAGTTATTTTTATTTTTTTATTTAATCATTTTGTTTATAAATAGTGAGTGGACATGCATAAGTGCCCAATGCACCATTTTAAAAAAAAAAGAAAAGATATTTTTGTTATTTTTAGAGTTACAATGCCCAGTTTTTTTTATTTTGAACCTTGAACACTGCATTATGATTCATAGATTCAAGCTTCAAATTAAAGAAATGTGCATTGTCGCTCTAAAAATAATGAAAATATCAACTTTTTAAAAATGGTGTGTTGGGCACTTATCATATGTGGCCAGATAATTACAAAACATGTTGACTGATTTAAATAGCGAAAGTAAAGATGAACAGAACAAAGACAAAAGTAATGTTCAAAATAAAGCCCCCTGCCCATAAAATTAGAAAGACCATGAAAGTGAATTAAAATGATGCATGACGATAGGTTGGAAAGCATTCGGCACAAATAGACATTTTGAAGTGCACCTTGCCAATGTGTTTAAAGTGTAAAGTATACAATGGTTGCATAATACCAGCTATGACTTACGGATGCAAAATGTGGAAATTAACAAAACAAACTGAGAACCAACTTAGAATTGCACAGAGCCATGGAAAGAGAAATGCTAGGTATAACTCTAAGAGATAGAAAAATGGATCAGAGAGAAGACTAGAGTGAGGGATGTTATACAAATAATTAAGCAACAAAAATGGAGATGGGCTGGTCACCTAGCAAGAAGAGTGATAATAGATGGAGCAAAAGGCTAACCGATTGGTGCCCATTGGACAGTAAACACAGTAGGAAAAGACCAGATACAAGATGGAGGGATGAGATAGAAAGGTTTGCCGGTAAGACATGGCAGAGATTAGCACAATCGAGGTCGTCATGGAAGGAGATGGGAAAGGCCTTTGTCCAGCAGTGGACTTATAACAGCTGATGATATATATTAGTTGGAGATGCCCGAAGAAGCATAATAATATGCTTGTTTATACCTATTTATGATATACATAACCTTTCTTACATTTTCATAAAACCCACTGACTCTACTGTCTATAACTTTGAGAAGAGTCATTAACATTCCAAACTTTGTTCTTACCACAATGTTTCAGGCCAATCTAATCTACAGCCTTCTTCAGGTGTATAATTGAAGAAGGAGGCCACATACATTGGCTCATCAGCTCGTTGCTTAAGTCAGGCCAGTATAGATTTCAGCATAGTGGTTTTCTTTGCAATGCAGGGAAGGAGTTAGGAACTCCTGTGTGTATACATTAGAACCACCTATGGTATTATCTGTGTATCTTGCATTGCTAGAATGAACCAATTGGTATATTAGCAACCATCTTGTGTTGTAAAAAAGAAACCCCTCTCTTTCCTAGTCTCATTTTGGGATGAGACAGGCACAATTCACTAATGTCTATTTTGGGGGGGATCCGTATCCCAGGCAGTGCCTCCCCATTGCACTAATGGGATAGGTACAGTGGGCGCATGTTGACACCTGTGGCAACATGCTGATTGAACTGGGCAATCTTTGCACCCACTGATGCACAAATATGTGGGTTCCCATGTTAAAAAGGCTTTGTTCTGCATTGCATCCCTGTGGAAGGATGGATAAATACTAATTCCCTTATATGATGCCTGCTTCCTGGGATCTCTCTCGGACAGCACCACCCAATTGCACTAAGTGGGTAGGGTCAGTAGATTTTTCCTGACGTCTGCAATATGCCGATAGAATTTCAATTTTTGCATCAAAGCCAGATGCAAATGTGTGTGGGTTCCCACTTTTAGAAAAGGCTTCGTTGCATTTTGTCTGTGTGGGAGGACAAATAAATGCAGGGACCCCCCTTTCTTTCCTCATGACTTCTACATCTGGAGAAGGTTGTAGAATGGCTTGGTTGAAATGTAGTAACATCAACAACACAAAGGTGTTCAATTGTCCATTGACTCTATCGTTACGAGTTACCTTACTACTCAAGGATTCATTAATGGTTAAGACCTACCTGTTTTTGTTTTCTTTTTTTTTCTTTTTTTTTGTCTTTTTAAAAAAATATTTTGATCTTAAATATTGACCTATTTTTAGAAAATATTGATTGATTTAAAAAAAATAAAAATCTTTTTAAAATGGTGATCGATTTTGCGAAAATATTGATCGATTTAAATTTAGATAGATTTCTTTAATTAATTTTTTATTTCAAGAATATTGAAAAAAGAATTTTGTGATTTGGTGAACTACTATTTATGTAAATTTATAATTATTAAAATGTTAGAATTTCTTTCTAAATTACAAAGATATATTTTATTTTTACAGAACGTAGTAGTATAAACGAATCATCAATGAATGAAAAAAACCTGGATTGAGAAAGATTCTAATTACAGAAACTTTAAAATCATTAAACTAATATAATTACATAGGAATTTTGCTTGCATTTGTGTGGAAAGACATTCTTTATCAATTAAATATTTTAATTTCAGCATAAATTTTTATTTCTTTTGATTTAATGGAAAAAAAAGATGAAATTCTTAATTTCGTTTAAAGGTCTTAATCTACAACCATCTTTAGGGTGTTAGCCAGGAATTTGATTTCCTCACTGTTTTTATAGGATTGGGAAGTTTTCCGAGATCTGCATTTTTGTATTTTAAAAAAGCCAAAAAACACCACAAATTGCCAAAAAGACACTAAAATGGTAAAAAAACAATGACAAAAACCTGATCAAAACAGAGCTCAGCATAATTGGAATTAGGTTACCATGGGAATTAACTGTTAAACGGCTAGTGAGACCCAGTGTTGCCAATAGCGCATTTCATACTAGATTCAGTACATTTCTTGTTGTGATAGTGCTAAATTAGCGTGTTTGCACTTAACCATTTTTGGCCATGTTTGACACTTTTTATTGTAGTTTTGGCCATTTTTGGCTACTCTAAAATATTTAGCGCTTTTTGGCAGTCAAACTAGTGTGAAAATATTTTTTGAGTTGGCAACACTGATGAGAACCCAAGCTGTTTGCAGAAATGTTCATCAAAGCTGTTTATCATTTCACAAATTTATTGTTTACTAATTATATTTGTGTAATAGAGTGAAGTTACAGCAGCTTTTTGTTTTAACAATCTACTTTTTGTTTTAACAAAAAGCTGCTCAAATGTTTTGACTGGTTAAGAAAACATTAATCTATTCTAGACCACATACAAACCGCTTCAAGATCTCGTGTGAATACATTAAGTTTAATTTATAGAATTACAATAAAATTACTACATAAATGTAAGTGGCGGGAGGTAACTTTTCTTTTAATGATTATTGTACCAGAATTTAGTACATTAAACCTTTGACACTGACTTCTCTATTTTTCTTTAACTGTCCTACTCTGATTCCTTCATCAATAGCAAATGTATATTAATTAGTGTTAATACCTTGACATATATGAAATGATTTTCATTTTAGATTATGGTGAAAAGCTCAGCTAACTTTCTTTAACATTGTGGATTTATAATTTAAAAAAGAAATTATCATTTTTCCCCTTAAAGGATAAGTGTTAATGCTGGAAACTGAGACTTAATACAAAAATTAAAATATTATTATAAATCAATCTTTATTATTGGATGAAGTATTGTAACACACCACTTTTTATTAAATTTTGACTAGTTTTTAACTTCATCCTAATTTTAGTTGTTTTTATACAACTTATTAATTCAGGCCACTCTTTCTATGGCAACGAATAACAGCGCAATCGGAAATAAAAAGTAAGCCTTCGGTGAGAATCAAACTCACACCTTCATTGTCAGAGGGAGTGAGTTTATAAAAGTGAATCAGCTTCTGCTAATCCATGATGACTTTGTGGCTGTTTGGTAAAAGCAGCTAGGTGTAATCTAGTCCCCCTCTAGCAATGAGGGTCTGAGTTCGATTCTCACCAAAGGCTTACTCTTTATTTCCGATTGTGCTGTTATTCGTTGCCATAGAGTGGCCTGAATTAATAACTTGTATAAAAACAATTAAAATTAGGATGAAGGTAAAAAACTAGTCAAATTTATTAAAATATTATTATTTATTGAATCTAGATTTGAAATTGGTATTTTTAGCGACTCGGGCTCAACCCAAAATTGCTTCTGATTTTAACTCCTCAGACTTCATACTCAAAGTTTAAACTAAATATTGCTACAGTTACTAGATATTTTTTTTTTTTTTTGCAATTTAGTTGTGTAATATCAATTTCGACATAGTTAGTGTGTATGACCATTCTTATATGCTTTTATTACTGCATTTCTTAGCAAGGAATTACTGAATGAAAGTGTATGGTTTTAATTAAACACAGAATTAATAAATGTTTTAAGAAATCTTTTATGTATTTATGTGTGTGTTTGGTTAAGCAATAAAGTCAGCCTGATTGTATTAGCAACTTATTTAAGCAATAAAGTTAGCCTGATTGTATTAGCAACTAAATTACCTCTGTCAACGAAGTTGGAGAGGTATATTGTATTTGGTCGCGTCTGTTCGTCTTTCTGCCCAATGGATTTCAACGAAATTTTGTGAAAGGGTGGGCAATGGATTTAAAGATATTTTTCGGTTTTTTTTTTTCATACATTCATATATATGCTCATGACAGAGGGGAGGTAATTGTACATGGATCTGCACTAAAATTTAATCAATTCTTCTGTAACCTATTGTCCAACCTTCCACAATTTCATTGAGAACTTTTTGAGATATTGTGTGGACAGCTATTTCCAAATGTTTCTGTGTCCACACAATATCTCCAAAGGTTCTCAGTGATTTTTCTATGAGATTTTGTGGAAGGCCTATTGGCTACAGAAGAAGTGATTAAATTTTGGGGTGGATCCATGCACAATTACTTCCCCTGACAATGGCATTGGCAGAGGTATGCGCTCTCTGAGTGCTTTCTAGTTTTGCCTAGTGTCCATACTTAGTTAAATTCAAATTCCTATTTTTCAGTTTTACTATTTATTTTTAAAAAGGGCAAGATATCCATCCTGGTATGGATGAAATTCAGCATGAAAATCGACACCTGAGAAATTTAAAAATCTGACAAAAATCTGCTTTTTAATCAAAACTTATTTATTAAAGGATGACTCAACAAATGAACAAAATAATCTTCCATTCCAAATTTCAGTGAAGAACAATTGTTTACCCTTTTTGAAAGATATACAGGAACTGCTTGAACGGACGTCTTACTTTGTGATTTAAAAATAACAGGAAAAAAAGTAAAATATTTTTCTTCTCTGCAATTTTTTTTAGTTTTATTCGATTAATTATAATTTAGGCTTTTGATCTCGGGGGCGTGGGGGGGGTTCACTCAATATTTTTTTAAAAAGATTTGTCATTTTTATTGCTTTATTCCAATTAATCCTGTATATTTGTTATTCTTTCTATATTGTGCTTTGACTGAAACTTGTATATAAATATTATAACATGGATAAATAGTTAAATATAGTGAGATAGTAAAAAAATATTTTCGAGCTATATTTTTCAGACATTTTCATATATTTTC
>VCCN01003571.1:1768690-1785173 GCA_006491835.1 Architeuthis dux | reverse complement strand
TTTTTTTTTTTTATATATATTTTTGATTCTTTTCATCAATTCCTAATGCCAGTTTTACAAGATCATTTTTTGTTATATTGGCTAAAAAAAAGAATTCATGAAGTGTTGCTCATACAAGCCTCTTGGATTCCTATATAAAGAAAATATGCAGTTCTACAGGATGAAACTGCTATGTCTAACTATAAATATTTAGTAATCCTTGTTTAATTTGACACATTTTTGGAGTGCACATTGAAGATCAAATTCAATACCAATGACTTGTGGGACCTGCTTGTTAACCACTGCACTAAAATGATCATTTCTGTTACAGCTCACCTTTTTGTGTGTGTGTGTTAGAAACCGTTAACCAAAACTGCCAATATGGGTTTTTTTCAGTTTTCAAGTTGGTCTAGCTGGCTGGCTATGCATCTATCCTGCATACAGGCTGCACAAATGGAACTAGACTGCTGAAAATTTTAACATTTACTCCTTATTATGTCGAGTAAAAAAACCTTCTCTTTTTTTTTTTTTTTTTTTTTTTTTTTTTTTTTTTTTTTTTTTTTAGTGATCACTGCCCAACGAAAGGCAATACAAGTAACTTATTCATTGATCATCCCTTTTCTTCCAATTTTATAATTGATCACCCCCAACACAGCATGCTGCCAAAAGTCGTTGGTCATGTGATTGTTTCTATTGAGTGACTATTTGTTTATACCTTTCATCAGTTTCTTGAATTCTTATGCATATATTCATGCTTAAGAAAAACAAATTAGTATGGATAGATGCATATGTTTATGAAATATTTGAAATTTGTTGGAATCAAGGTATGATGAATGAATTGACTAATCAGAAAAAATAAAAATAAATAAAATCTATAAATTTTAACTATTCTATAAAAGAACAGTTAAAATGTAATTCTCTGCTAAAATATTAGGTTGATCTTAAAAAAATCTTTTCATAACCATTGTTGCTTTTTCAACACAATGCCTCATAATTGTCGGGTTGTATGCCTTAACAATTGTACCTGTCTTGGTCCAACTGACTTTATTAGTATAATTATGTATAACATCAGTACATTAGTCACAGTGAGTAGTGGTTAAAGAGTAGCCACTGTGTCTGTCTTGCATCTCGAGTACTTGTCTGTAGGCTGTCAATGCAGTCTAATCTATTATGTTTTCCATTGAACCTTGTTCTCATATCACTGACTCCAACTGACCACCATCCTGCAGGTATTCTTTAGTCATCAACTTGACAAGGCATAATCAGTTGTTGTGTGTATTTATCATTTTCTCTTTGTGGGAAAGATGCCACCATTGTATCACTATTGTAGTGATGTTGATGAAGCAACATGCAAATTTAATTCTGCATTGCAGCAGTATTGGCACACAGCTGTCACCAATGGGAAAGAGTGTACTGGTGAAATATTGACTAGGACTGCTATGAGTTTTAATATGTAAAGAAACAGTTTAATAGTGAAATATTCATCATCATCATCAGCAGCAGTCGTTATAAGTCCACTGCTGGACAAAGGCCTTTCCCATCTCCTTCTGTGATGACCTATCTTGTGCTAATCTCTGCCAAGTCTTACTGGCAAACTTTTGTGTCTGGTCTTTTCCTACTTCATTTGCTGTCCCATGGGCACCAATCAGTTAGTCTTTTGTCTATCTATTGTCATCTCTTTTTGCTAGGTGGCCAGCCTATCTCCATTTTTGCTGCTTAATTAGTTGTATAATATCCTTCACTCTAGTCCTTTCTCTGATCCATCCGTTTTCTATCTCTTAGAGTTATCCAGAGCATTGCTCTTTCCATAGCTCTGTGCTATTCTGAGTTGGTTTTCAGCTCGTTGGTTAATTTCCATGTTTCGCATCCATAAGTCATGGCTGGTATTATGCAGCCATTGTATACTTTATGCTTTAGGCACATTTGCAAGGTGCTCTTCAGAATGTCTCTATTCATACCAAATGCTTTCCAACCTATTGTTATGCATCATTTTATTTCGCAGTCATGGTCTTTCTCTAGCTTTATTACCTGACCTAGGTAGATTTATTCATCGACCTCTTCTAGAATCTCACCTATCTTTATGGCCTTTTTGGGGACTTTATCGTTGAACATTACTTTTGTCTTTGTTTGGTAACTAATTTGAATTTATTAAATGAAGCATTGTCAATTAATTTTTTGACTAGTATCTCTTTCATCTAAGAAATTTGAATAATATTACTACTAATACATATAAACAAATATGGTGGCATATTGGGCATTAGATTTGAGCTTCTGTAACCGGTTAGTCTTTGTGGCTTAATCGGTAAGGCAGCTGCCCCAGACAGGCTGATTTCCTGAGCAAAAGAGAGTAGGTTATTTCTCACCAGGTGGTTATTCATGCTGTTTACTAACGTTTTATAGAATGACGGACTGAGAGTTTGTGATAAAAAGCAACAGATATGAGATGAAAGGAATACTACTAAAACATTTAATAATTTATGACAATAGTTTTGTTCTACGTTTAAGGTTTGACCTTTATATTGAATATAGACTTTTGAGATCTTTTTGTAAATGAGTGTCACAGGATGTTGGTATTTCTTTCATTAACTCTAATCTCAGTTGCTTGTGGACTAATCTTAAAGAATGAATATTTTTGTATGCTAAAGAACTTTGATTATGATATCAGATAAAGTCATCTAGTCCTTGTCCCAGTTGTAATCTATTTATGTATTTTTAGCTTGTAATATTATCCTAAGGTTATAATATATTGTTCTTTGAAAACCTGTTATGTATTTTGAATATACAATCATATAGTCCAGCAGCCTCCCGTCCCTGGATTGTATGAATAGGGTACCAAAATGTTCCTTAGGATGTCCTTTCAGAAAAAAGTTGGGCCTATAAAGTATACTTGAAATTTCCTTGTAAAATGCTGAAATACCTATGAATTACTTACTTTTTATGGTAAAATAAAGTGTATTTATGAATTCCTCATGTCTGAAAACCATGATTTAGCCTTTTAAAATATACACATATGTCAATTGGGAGATGAGTTGAAATTCTTCTTTATTTTTAATTTTTTATTTTTAAAGTTTTTGTTGTGTGCTGGCAGCCATTTTGTTTTATACAGATGAGGTAGTTCATCCCAACTTTTTTCTTGGGAACATCTTTTTTCTGAAAGAGGACATCATAAGGAACATTCTGATACCCTATTCATAGGATCCTGGTGTGTGTGTTGGGGGGGGGGGGTCGTGTAGACCCTGCAGTCTTCCGGACTAATAGTTTAACAAAAAAAAACATACTTTTGTAAGGAAGGTTTTTTCCTTCAAATATTATAAAACATTTTACTAATTTACTGATCGACAGTTTAAGTGTTCTTATTGACCTATTGTGACATCATTTTTCATTGATCTATTTGTCAAAAAGCTTTCCCCAATTCATCTTTTGAGTTCAATTCTTCAACTCCCCTCTGACACAGCATAGTATCATAATTTGGGGTTGATTTTTAAAAATGTTAATTTCATGGCATATCCATATGTACTAAAAAAGGTAAAGGATCCCATCTCTTAAGAGACAACTCTCAATGGAAGCCGGTGACAAAGTCCCGTTTTCTGTTATATGCGTCAGCTTAGTGATCCTTGTAAGTCTCAAGTCTGGT
This sequence comes from Architeuthis dux, assembly GCA_006491835.1. Classification (NCBI taxonomy): domain Eukaryota; kingdom Metazoa; phylum Mollusca; class Cephalopoda; order Oegopsida; family Architeuthidae; genus Architeuthis; species Architeuthis dux. Next base: position 1,781,560 of record VCCN01003571.1, on the reverse strand, counting down.
CGAGACCGGTACTTTATTCCTACAGGATTCACCGAAGAGATACCTCCACCCTAATCACACAGCTTAGAGCAGTGGTCGTCAACCTTTTGCGATTTTTGTGAAGGTGAAATTTCCGTACTGTCCACTAATATTTAAATTGTGGAAAAAAAAAAGTATAAGTTACAACTGTATACGACCCCAAAATTTTTACAAACCTTTGTATATTAAGACAATAATGAAAATAAAAGCCACTGTTTAATTTGTAATTTGTAATAACGCACTGTTAGTCATAACAAAAAAGAATAGCACAGTCCAAATTTAAAATACTTGGTTGCTACAAATACACATCAGAAATGAGACAAATACAACTACTTTAAATACAGTCAATAAAAAAAAAATGAAAAGAAAGAATCTTGCTTAAGTAATTGTTTCCTGAATGTTTACAATTAACATGTGCCTTTGTGGACCATAGCATGCAAACCTAAGGTTCAAAGGGTGGGGTCGGCCGTGCGCACATTGCACTTCACCTTAAAACTCCATTGCGCAGACTACGGATTTCCCACATTCAGGCCCTGCCGACCTAGGACCCAAATAAAGACACGGAAAACCCGTGCCAAATCTCTGTTCATGGAGCCAAGTCATTCATGTACAGTTATTATTACTCATGCGCAGTAGATACTCTTCCAACAAGACAGGGAGGTACTTCTTGGCAGTCTATGAAGGAATATAAAAGTGTGCAAATGAGCTCATAAATGAAAATGTGTTTCATTAGTTCATAATGAGCCCATTAAATGTGTCACTCTGACAATATCAACTGGTCACGTATACCTAATAACACAATACATATTGTTGTATAACCAGTTGTACATGTTGATATGCAAACGACACATGGGTCGCATGTCTCCAAAAATGCATAGTTGCATTTCTTCTCGCTGATGAAACGTCTTGTTGCACATTTACAGTGCAGAAGAACCTGTGGAAGGAAACAAACAGTTGGTTCATACAGGAAAAAGGCTCTCCCACGTGGTCGGGTCGGAGAGAAAGACGACAAAATTCAGTCATTTCAAGGAAAAACGGGTTCCTTTTATTTCTGTTAATGAAACATTGATGCAGGGCAGGTTCGCGGATCAATCAGGGTATTGAATTCTGTTTTGTTGAAATTCTAATAAGTTGTTCAAGTTCTGTGCCTAGTTATTTTACTGAAAGACAAACCAGTATGGTGATCATAGCAGTTCAAATCAGGCCACACTGACTTCTTCCTCCAACTCTCTCCCGCACCCTGGCGGCTGATGAGTGGAACTCCCAGGTTGTTGACCCTCTTGCTGCTGTGTCTGAACTGACTGGTTGGTTGAATTTAATAATCAAGTGCCCCCAATACCTCCTTTTATGTTTCCTCTGTGAACGCAACCTTGTTGAAATATTCTTCCCTCTAATTTTTGGTGCAGCCGGAAGGTGTGACACATACATGGATCCATAGCCAGCCAGACTCGCTTAAAAACTGAAGAAACCTATGTTGACAGTTTTGGTTGACGTTTCTAACAAAATGGTTTGTGTATAACATGAAATTTTGATTGTTCTGATCTATAATTATGCTTACATGAATTTTTATTTTATTTTTCAGAATATTGCCACACACCAACGGTTTAAACGGCAAAACCAGGAGTACCAAAAGAAGTTTATTGCCAGTTTGATTTTATATTCTATTATCGTCTATGTGGTTGTTGTAGTCTTCTTCTTCATTTGCTATTTTCCTCAATCATGGAAGGATTGGCTTTTCGCTTCTATTCCTCTACTCTTATTTCCAGTCCTGTAAGTAAATTTTTCTCTATCTTTTTTTCAAATAAACTCCACCAATTCTCCACCTTTTGTGGTTCCAAATCCTTGTTGGATTAACATTTTTGTCAGGTCAATACTAATTCAATAAGGCATTCCTCTTGAGACAAGGAGTAAATGTTGAGTTTTAAGAACACCTGATTCATTTGTATTCGTGTAGTTGAAAAAAAACAGAAAAATATCTCCATCAAAAAAATAGTTCAAATAAGGTTTACAAATGAAATAAGTCAGTTTTGAAAAAGTTCACTATTTTTGACAGTATTGTATAACTATGACATAGGGGTAGTAAATATGCATATTTTCACTCCAGAATTTAATCAGGTCTATTGACATCCACATCTATCCACATAATTTCATTGGTGATATTGTGTGGAAAGTCATGAACATATTCATAAGTGTAATTGAAAAAAAATGGAAAAATATCTCCCAATCCCAAAGCATTCCTGAATCTGCCCCAAAATCGTACCACCTCTTTCTTCTCCCATTGCCCACCCTTCCGCAAAATTTCATTGAAATCCATTCTGTACTTTTTGAGATATTGTGTGGACAAATGAACGGACGACCAACTTTGTTGACAGAGGTAAATAAGCAAGACCTTTGTTGTCACTGAAATAATTCAGAGAAGATTTTATTTTATAGTGAAAATGTTTTTGCAGTTATGAGAAAATCTTTAATCAGTTGGTGATTAGAAATAAATATTTGATTCAGTATGTCTTATAGAATTGGGATATGAAGTCTTCCAGCATCATCCATATTTACTTGACATTTCACCTACAGATTATCATCTTTTCAAGCATTTTGAACTTCATATCCATAAAGATTCAGAAATAGGGAAGCCATAATTTGTGCTTTTACTGAATTTGTGATAACTAAACCTAAAGAATTTTATAGAGATGGCATATTATCATTAGAGAATCCTTGGAAAAAGGTTATCGCTTCAAATGGGTCATATTTTGATTAAATATTTACCGTTCAATATTGTTTACAGCATCCTTCATCTTGCTATTCAAAAACCGACATTTCATATGTAAAAACCAAATAGATGACTTGAGTAGTATTTATCACTATTGTATATTTATTTAAGTATCATAATAAATTATACAATAATATTTACATATGCATTAAATAATAAATGAACAAGTATCATTTCACTCTTAATCTATTGATATTGTTTATTATTTATTAATCTTTTATGTATTAATAATTATTTAACAATAAAGCTGATTTTGGCTACACAAAGAACAGTTCTGTTACACTTGTATGAAAAGTTATTCTTTACTTGAAAGGTGGGTTTTGAAAGTACTGAATAAGGAAGGGAAGAACTGTTTTCTATATTTGCCTGTTTTGGTCTGACCTCTACACATGTTTGTCATATTCAGTATAATGTAGTCAAATTCTTTGCTCTTGAAACTGCCCCACATTTCTTCTCACTGTCTAGTAATAAAGAAGCAAAATATCTAAGCTATCTGTATTTGCCCTTTCTATCCACTGTAGATAAACAAAAGCTTAACACATTGACTGGATCCTGTATATTTACGTTTTTGGATGTCTTGGAAAATGTTGGAGCACGTTTATATATATGTTTGTCAAAAAAAAAAAGCAATATTTTGTATACCTATCAGTTTTTAGTCAAAAATGACTAAAAATCCAAGTAATCTTGCTTTTCTATAATTTTGAACAAGTTTTCACTATACTCAATACTTTTGGGATTTTGCAGATTTAAAAAAAATATAGAATTTGAAAGCATAATTTGATGCGTTTTTCAGACATTAGGATAAATAAAAAGTTATTATGTATATTTTTTTTGTAATTAATTGCAACAGTAATTGAGTACAGTGTAAAGTGTAAAATTGAAGAAAAAACTTGCAAATATAATGTTTATTTGGAAAATGTAATGTTTATATGTATATTAAATCAATAAGTAATGTATATGTATGCTAAATCAATAAACATGCCGAAGCAAGCTCCCAGCAGCCTCCATTCTGTTTCCGGTCCCAGAAAGTGGAAACGGGGGAAGGCTCAGTTCTTCACAGGTAAACAATCCTGTCAACACACTCACTTTTCCATCTTCTTTCTTAACACGGTTACGAACCAAATGCGTTCTAACTACACACAGCTAAAACAGAAAGAACAACAAAGGCACAAATAACAGACAACAGACATTTAAAAAAAAATATATCCCTTTTAATTTGCTATTCTCTTACCTACCCTTTACTCTTGCAATGTTCTGGCTGTGATAGAAGAAACAAGTTGATTATGGCTAAATACAGGTCCCCCTCCCCCTGAAACCTTTCACAATTCAAAATAGCGTAAAATAAAGCAGCCGTCACCATTATTTTATATGGGAAAATTTAAGCTTTCTCAGATCCCAAAAATGTTGATGGTATGGTGGGAGGTACAGGAGACTGGGGTTTAGAGAGAGAGAGAGAGGAAGGGGCTGTGCACTGCCTCTATAACAGCTTGCAGCAAAACAAATGCTGAATACTATCTTTGCTTTTTCCCTTTTTTCGAAAAAGGTGCATAGAGCAAAGTTTCAAAGAACTGGATACCTGTATTGGTCATATAATTCTAGTTGGTTGGTCTATTCCAACTTTGTTAACGGTTTGATCTGGGGTTTTATTTATTTTTATTGACTGGTATTTTTTCATCTTGATAGAAAGGTTGGATAGTGTTAACATGTTTTGAGTCGGTGCACCGAGACCTGTATACATTGATATGTTCTGCGGAGAAATTTCTCCTGTTAGAACACTGAAAACATAACATACACTGTATGTCAGTATGAATAAGTATATAAAAATATACATTTTAAACCCTTTCATATTTTTGGGTATCTTCTATGATCTTGTGTTCTGTTAGTAGATCCTTTGTTACAATGACAGATTCGTATAATAAAAAAATTAACTTTTAAAGATGGGGCTGTTGCAGATTTGCCTTCAGTATATCTTGTAAATAATTGTGAAATTTAATTTTGACTGCTGACATTTTTATTTTGATCTTTCTGATTGATTTATTTACTAGCATAGTACACGTAAAAAATGATGGGATTAGTTACGTATGGATCGGCACTTGTAAATGTAAATAAAGAAACGAGTTGTGCGGAGATCGAATACGCGTCCACGCTTGTTTCTTTTATTTACATAAAGTTTAGCAGTTGTTCACACCGGTGCCGAGCAAATATAAGTTCTCAACTAATTAAATGTCTTTATAATTATCATATTCTGTCGGATATAAAATTATCCATTATTTGATTTCTTACTGTCGACATAGAGGACCGCATTATATTCATGCCCAAATTACGAATGTGTGAGTAGAGGGGCTGGCGAAGTGTACAGTAAAAACTCCTGCCTCTCATGCAAGCATCATTAGCTCGGTGGGTAGAGCAGACCCTGCTTATAAGGTTGCTTCCAAGGTGGACGTGGGTTTGATCCCCGCACGGCCCTTGTTACTTTATTTAGATTTGATTTAGGCCGCTTGTTCAGCAGTTGTTCACACCGGTGCCAAGCAAATATAGATTCCCATATATATATATGTGTGTGTGTGTGTGTATATGTTATTATTAGTGAATAAATTCAAAGCTGTTAATAGTGTAAATAAATATTCGCCTTATCAATTTCATGACGTTTTATTAAAATGTGACTGCACTCATTTAAGTAGAAGAGTCCATTGTTTCAAATAGTGGGTAGATATTTTTATCGGCAAAACCTGTAAGTGGATGAGTCCGTTGTTATGGACAGAGAATCAAACAGGAAAAGTCACTGTTCATTTTATAGATAGATTTTAATAATGTTTAAAAATGTATGCATGATTAAATAAAGATTATAAAAATAGATTCATGCACAATTTTTATGTGAAATCCTATCCCTCATAAAAACACATTGTCTAACCTATCCATAATTTTAACCATGAGCGAATGTTAAATCATTCTGTCTTGGTTGGTTTCAGTTATGATTTTTTAAATTTTTTTATTGATGGAAAGTGTATTTCTAAAATGTGCTAATTTATATTCTCTTTTATTCCTCACTTTTTCTCATCTACCTTTCAGAATTTGGTTAGTGAAAAAATTAATGCACTGGTATTTCGTGAAAAGAATTTCAAGTAATGGTTTGTATCTTGTTTTTCTTATAACCAAATTATATCTCTGTATCTGACCCACAAACTTCTCGCAACATGGCCACAACATATAACGGGATCTACCGTAAGATTGCTCAGGGCGGTAAAATGGAAAAACAGCCATTATTCAAAGGCCATCACTACTGATAAATTGAGCATAATAAAACAATAAAAGTTATGACTCGCATGTTTTTATTCACTTTACTATCAATCAGCAACTCCTTTTAATTGTATTTGGTACTTTTTTGGACAGTGTTTTCTTTTTAAGTTGCTACGAGATCCATATATATATTATATAGACTGTATTTAGTACCTGCAAACACAAAAAATAATTTAACTTTTGTAATAAATAAGTATCGAGCGAATTAATTTCTTTGAAGCAACTTTTTGTTTATACAACGAATTTTCAGATATTTCAGACTTGATGTCTTAATTATTATATATGTATTCAAGTTGTCCAGTTTTTTTATACTAAAGTGCACTAAAACATAGATGCTTTCAAATTTTCATCTACAAAATCTTAACGCCCACCTAAAATAACTGCCCATGGGTGATCTATCAGTAGATCCCAGTAATACTCAAATAGCCTAAAGAATTGAAACTTTACTCTTTGTTTTGGGAGTTTTGTTTTCATTCTTTACCATACCTCATCTCAATACATAGGTACCAGACTAATCTTTTTTTCACTACCATCCTGGAACCGTCCTGAAAAACAATTTTAACAGTCCTGAAGGAAATGTAATCGGTCCCAAAATCAAAATGTTGTTTCTTTACTTTATTATCAACTATAGTTGTTAGTAGTATAATAAAAACACCATTTAAAATGTTGAGGAAATAAATAATTGTCAAACTCCAGTCCAAACCTGGAGATAACTTTGTTTTTCTACCATAACAAAACGACAAGAACAATCCTCACCAAATTTTAAAAAAAAAGATCTGGGACGGAAGTGATCACTTCCGACCTGGAGGAGTCCTGGGGAAGATATTTGTTCATCCCGAACACATTTTTATTGTCCCCCAGGACGACGTTACACGATAGGTATATAAATTAGCTTTGTTATTCAGCATTGCCTTTTGTAAAAGGCCACATAAGATATCTATATTACAATAGGAACTGTTTTTGTTATCAAGTTTCTATAGTATCATTGAAACTTAGATCTTTGTTTGGATGAACATTCTTATCTTTGTTTTTATTGTGTTAAAACCAATAGATTCTTTGATCAAGATATTGATAAGTTCTGCTTACAAAGCTCAAGTTTTGGTCATTTGGAGTTATTTCTTCTTTGTCATAATAACACATTAACATAATTTTGAAAATCTTGGCCTTATTTGTAGCCAATTTAATCCTTAATTCAAATGTCAGTGTATTATCTTTATAGAAATATTTTTGAGGTGGTTTATACCTTTATTTAAAGTTATTTGTAAAATAAAAGCAGTGAAAAAAAATGGAGACCAGAAATAGAATTAAAAGCAATTTGAATAAAGTTAGAATAAAAAGCAACTAAAAAATTAAGATGAAAGAAAATAATAGTCAGAAATTAATAATAATGGTTAACAATGCTTCATCTAATAAAAAAATAAAATAGAGATGATATTGCTGCTACTATATTTTTAACCTGACTGATGAGATGTCAGTAACTCACTTCCAGTGAGAGATCAGATTTAAGTCAAGTGTTGAACTTCTAAAATTAGATTTTGTAATGATAATAGATGCTTTTTCTGGATTTTATGTTTGGAGGAATGTTTCATTTTTCATGTGTTCTTTTTACTTTATTTTAATCTAATAAAATTCCTTTATTTTCTTTAATTTAGAGATTAAACTTCAAGAACTCCGGGAAAAAAAGAAAGAAATTGTAAGTATCTTATTGTAGACTTTGTCTGGATTAGTGTGATATTAGTGGTGTCAGGTACATTTACTTAATACTCGGTTACAAATGCATTGTGTGTGCATAATTTATATTTATAATGTACTTATATAAAAGTGTGAGTGTATATGAATATATGTATTTTTTTTTTTTATTGCTTCAATGTCAGTTTTTTACCTATCCAGTTGATAGAAAGTTATCAATATGCTCTTATCTTATTTTTATTGCAATTCATTGAAATATTCAGGTTGTTTTTTACATTCAACAACCAAGCAGCATGAATTGGAGATAAAAAAAAGTAGCTTCCAACGAGATTTGAAGTCCTTGGGAGCTTGTCTGACATGGACAGTGCCTTACTGATTAGATTACAGAAGACAACTGGCAGATGTCATTCAAATTTAGTCATATAGCTCCTATCTCTTTTATCCAATTTTATTCCATTGAATCTTTTTTGTTTACACTTAGTAGTAGTAGCTGTAATAGTATTAAGTTGGCTGAATTTCTTAGATGAAGCATTGTCATTACTAATTATTTTTGCTAGTTTTTCTTTTTGTTGCCTTCATTACAATGCCTAGGTTGGTTTTATATTCTACAACCATGAAGTAAGCAGTATGAATTGGAAATAAAGAAATAACCTCCCAAAGATATGGGATGTGAGCTCAAATCTCATTGGAAGCTACTTCTTTATTATCCGATTCATTCTGCTTGTTTAACAGTCATAGAATGTAAAAATAACCTGAGCATTGTGATAAAGAACAACAAAAAATAAGATGAAAGAAAAATTAGTAATGACAATGTTTCATCTAAGAAATTTCAGGCAACTTAAGATAAGTAGAAAGCACTCAGTGTATGCCTCTGCCAATGCCATACACTTACTAAAAACTGAATGAAAATCGGTTCATATATAGCTACAATGCAGATGAGATAACTAAGTTTCGGTTTTCCGTATTTCGGACTATTATGAAAAAATCTCTCAACCCCAAAATATTTCTGGATCTGCCCCAAAATTTAATCCATTCTTCCTTAGTCCAAGGCCCACCCTTCCACAAGATGTCATTGAACGTTTGGAGATATTGTGTGGACAAACATGAGTGAATACATATACCTCTTTCAACTTCGTAATTTATGCAATCTTTTCCTGTTTTGGTTTAACCACTGAACAGGTTATTGTATATTGGAAAATTTTAATGTTTTAATAATTAACTAGCATTCCAAGGGAAATTATGAATCACAGCCACCCATACATGCTGTGTTGGTGGTGATCAATTAAAAATGTCTGACATTTCAAAAAACAAGCGAGCATAAACTAGTGACCAATTTAGCATAAGTTTACATTCAAAACTGAACCCCCTACTAGAACCATATTTGAGGGGAGTGTGTACACAAAATTTCATAATTTCATAATTTAATATTTATATAGATGGTTCCAGCTTAAGACCGCTTATTGCATGAAAGTGCTTTTTCTTGGATTATAATTTTTTTTTTTCATTCAGATTAGTTCATAGTATTACATAATGGGGGTTGGGTGATTTCCCCCATATACGCAAACGGCTTGAACTTAAATTGGCTGGTATCTCCGGAACTGCGTCAGTGTTACATAACGCGTGTATGAACTGCTCATTTGCTTTCAGCGCTGGTTGTGTGTTGAACTGGTGTGTAACTGAATTATGTATCTGCTCTGCTGGGTTTTATTGGTGCTGTAAGGAACTTGGTGATCAGATGACTTTTTTTCAAGCACAAATGAAAAAAATTATACATACATATGTTTATTTGGCTTGCTTACAGTAGTGTTGGCTGGGTTAATCATTCTTTTCAAGGCTTGTCAAAAGAATCATAACATTTATAACTATGAATAACTGCTCAGATCTGAGATACGGCGACAGCATTTCAAGTGTCCTGTTCCCTCTCGCACCCTGGGGGAAGGTGGATGGAGTAGTGCCGCAACATACCTATAAAAAGCCTGGCTGAAAACTGTCCCTTGAGTTCATTCATCCATCTCCTATACTTATGTCTGAAATTATTTAAATAACACATATATTTTTCAATCACAAACTCATGATCATTCGTTTCATCATGCCATGGTTTTTTTTTGTTTACAGCTGGGCTTACACATTTCTATCTACATTTATCATTGTTTACCAATTGCAAATTTGTATTTCACCTTTTAACATTCCAATAGCCATTATTTTGAAATTCAAAATGTTACCATGTCATCCCTGCATGATTGATAGGCTAAGACCGAATTTCTATTTCTACGCACTTAAATAACGTTTTCTACACCTGAGGCAATTTTATCTATTTATTGCTCTATCTATCTATTCTTCCACCACCTCCTGAGGTGTACTATGCGACAATAGCAACAAAAGATATCCGTATGTTTCCTTTGGATAGAACCTTAGACAACTTTGTTCACTGTGCTAATTGTGAGGTTGATACTTAAAACATCAGTTTGACTCTTCTATTTCTTAAGTTATTGACTCTTCAATCAATATACAAAAGAAGCCATTTATTGTGATCACTATGGGACAGGGTCTTTTAGATAATAATAAGCAAAGGATATAGAATTCAAACAATTTACATTCATTGTTATATTAAATTCATTGTTATAAACAACTTTACATTTATAAAAAATTAATGTAAAATTTGTTTTTTATTTTAAAGATTTTAAATGAGGTGTTTAGGACTGAATGATTTTGATAATAGCTGTTGGATGACATTATCTGTGATTTGTAATAAATTTCATTGCCATTATTGTTTCAATAAGTTTTTATGAGGTCAGAGTTGATACATGTTTGTTGACTAACTCTAAAGCTATAACATTAAACACTGAACTCACCGATGTTTAATTTAATGTACTCTTAATAATTGATATTATTATCTAAATGAGTGTAAGGTTCTCTTGATTCCCTTCCAAGCTATCTTTCAAATGAGGTCAAACAGATGAGATTGAAGTGATTTTTAGTATCAAAGTGTAAACACTAATTTTTTTAATTTGCATTCTTAATATCTTCATGTATATAATGACTTGATTTAAAAAATTGTCTGTAAGGTAATTAAAAATAACCTGGAAATTTTTTTTTTGTTTCATCTGGTCCCTTTTAATATCTTTGTTTTCTTTTGTTTTTTTTTCTTCTTTTTCTTCCTACATGGATGTCTGTGGTTATTGGCTAACCAGAGCATTGGATGACCTGATATTTTTGTGGGTGGCATATAAGATATCTAGAGATAGGGATATAAAACGGTGTAAATAATGCTGAATTGTAATCGATATTACTGTACATTGTTCAGCTTTTGACATTGAGTATTGAAACAGTCTTGTGGAGTTGCATCATTTAATGGTGATTTTGTGAAGTAAGACTCTATCTAGAGCAACTGTTCTCAATTGGGAGCAATATGACCCCTTGGGGTGGGGCGCTCATTTGAAAGGGGTCATAGACTGAAATAATAATAAATGAATTTTTGTTTATCTGTTCATGTTTGACAGGGCCCCTGGAACCTGAGAAGAGCTCTTAGGCGGGCCATAGCCAAAAAAAGATTGAGAATGGCTGATCTAGAGCATATTATTTCAGACATATCTTTTTGCATACAAGTTATCTTTATTCCTCCCCTCTTTTTCTTCAAATACTAAAAAGTATTCCTGTTACATGAAGGAGGCTTTTGATTTCTTTCATTTTAGGTGACATCATCTTCTGGATTCATCTTTGAATGCGTTAATGGTTACTTAATAGTTGAAAAGTAAACATATAGCATTGATAAGAGTGAAAAATATAAATACATAGAATATTAGAAAGCCTGCTTCTTTTCATTATTAACTTACAACTCCTCCCACATTAAAAGAATTTCTAATTGATATAGATAAGTAGAAAGTAGAGAATTCCTATGAAACCATGAAGCCAAAATGGCATAAAGTGAAGAAGCAATTACCATTAATTTATATGGGGGAAAGACCAAGACCCCCAAAATAACCCTCTTCTATGACTGCCAGTTCTATGTTAGCATAACACATTTACAAGCTCTCTTGTTTTTGATACCATAAGACTCCTTTTACTAACGGATGCACAAAACAAATAGAGATAAAGCTCACACGGTTCAAATATATGTTGGCTTGTGGTCTTTTGTAAAAGCGACTTGGTATAAAGAGTGGGATACCTATATTGCCTAATCTATTTAGTAGCTATTCTGCTTTAAAGGTTTTAATGTTGTTAATAAGAAATTTTTATATATTTGACAAACTTTCTCTGTAATTTTAAAATGCAATTGGTTACAGTGCACCTAAGGGGATATTTGATCAGAACTGATGACTGAAATTTTAAGCCAGTACAGCTGATACTAAGCTTGTTAGCACAGTCTAGTTGCATTCTTCTGAAATACAAATCTCTTCCTGATTCTTTATCCATTCTTTTGCCAAAAGTTGAAAAATGTGAGTAATTCAGAGTTTGTGTAAACAGTCTGATAGCTTTGAATATGTGTGAATTTGATCTTATCCTTGTACTTAGAGCCCAGAGGTAGATTATGGTTTTGTGTCCAGTATATTAACCTTGTGACAATGATTCTTAGTCAAGCCTGTTTATCTGTAAATACAGAAAATAGAGACAAATGGCAGTAAAGTAGCCAGTAGTAAGGTTCAGATTTCAATGAAACTTGGATGGTATATTCTGGGCTAGATTTACTGTAGATTTGAGTCAAGTCACTAACATATTTATTACTTTAACTAGGATAGAGTCCGTTAAAAAAAAATTAAATAGTATAAATGTATCTATTGCAAACCAAAAACGCATGCCTCAAACAAAATTTATTTTTCTGTTTTTTTTTTTAAAAATAATTCTAGAACAATTTGGTAATAGAATTGTGTTAAAAACTCATTTCTTTTTTTTTAATGAGGAAAAAAACATCAATATTATTCATGAAAAATCCGAGATGCCTATATTTAGTGGAATTGTTTCTCATGCTAGTACTGAGCAAGCAGCTGCAGTAGTAGTGATGTAGATGTGAACACACAGACAGTTGCTTTACCCCCCTTCCTCTCTGTCTGTTTGCTTTAGTGTTTCAGGAAACAACTAATCAACCAACAAACAAACAAAAA
>VCCN01003571.1:1740065-1753164 GCA_006491835.1 Architeuthis dux | reverse complement strand
TTGAAGTTGACCAATTCAACTTGCAAATTTTATGGTTGTTATATAATATCTGATCAAGACTTAGCTTGAAATTGAACCCAGACAACCCTAGGAAGTACTACGCTATGTGAACATCTTATATCTGGTGTGAAAGAACCTTAGAACCAAATCCATAAATTACTGGATTCAAATCTGTCTGTTATTCTATTACCTACAGATAAGGGTGCTAAGCAAGACAAAAAAGGTATGTAGCTTTGTTTATATTCAGATAAAGTATTAATCTATTAGTTTAATTCTGTATTTATTTGTTTAAAAAATTTACTAATAAAACTTAATTATTGTAAACTAGCTGAACCTGATGTTGACAACTAAGATATCAACATTACTCTTGCATATATATTTCTGAAATTGAAGTATATAATTTTGTTAAAGTATTTTATTACCTAATGTAATGTATCTATATTAACTGTAATACCATGCAAAAGTAAATGGAAACTAATATATCTTTTTAATATTATTGATTTAATTTTGCTATCTGTTTATATTCATATAGTCTACTAGTACTAATTTTTAGGCTTCAGACTTGAGGGAGGAATAATGAATGACTGTTATAGTAAAGGTTGAGTCCATTTTGCTCCCATTTAAACCTAAGCACACTCTTCCATTCTTACCCTTGTTCATTACATTGCAAAGGTGGGTGGGAGAATAGAAATGATGAAAGATGAGGATAATGAATAATAATTAAAGCCTAATGGTTGTACATACAAACAAGCAGTATAATTGTTTGGGTTGTAGGCTGATAAGAATTAAAACTAATCGGATGTGAAAATCTTCCTTTAATTTATCTATACTATAATTCAGTTTGTCACTGTTGCGTAATGAGCTGCTTTCCAACATCACCATCTATGACTGTTATGCTCTGATTGGTCAATTTATCAAAATCTGACCAATCACAAGAGAATTTTGGAACACGGAAATTTGAATTAAGCAGATGAGAAAGATGTCAAGACTGTTCTGTGAAACAGATTTTCTTTGTCAAATTATGGAATTACAAGTTTGTGAAAGAATCTGGGTTAAGATTTGGTTTAGCAAACTAGAGTAATTTCTATAAATTAAATAAAAATATTATTGTATTAAAAATATTTTGTCGCTATAAATTAGAATTTTATTTTAAATATTCCTTATTTTATTAAGGGAGTTTGGTAGTTTAATTAGAGGGTAGGAAGGGATAGGACAGAACTAGTTAGGTAATTTACTGAGGAGGTAGGAAAATGTTTGCTTATGAAACTAACCCATGTTTGTAACATTTAGATAAAATCATTGATGGGCAACAAAGATTGGAAGGGATAAGGTAGAGAATGAGAAGCTACAGGCATACAGTAAGAGTAGAGGCATGAGATAATGGATAATCTTAGTTGTCAACACCTGTGGTATTTCAATGGGTCCAGATAGTTTGTAATACAATTAATAAAACTATACCTCGTTTATGTTTACTCATAAAGTATTTCTACAGTAAATCTCTGCTATAACGAACCCTGATATAACAAATTTTGGGTTTACCAAGCTTGTGGACAATTCTTTTATTGCTCGGTCTTAGAATCAAGTTACATTTCAGGAAAGATTTAAAGATATACACATAATATTTTATCCCTTTTTCACCTTGAATGATATCTATGTTAAAATATAAGATTAAACTCATTCTAAATATTCATAAGTTATACTTAAAGTAGCTTAACAGACTTTATCATCAAACAAAAGAGTGACATTTTTTCCCTTTGGCCTAAATTTAATCTTTATTTTAATGTACCGTAGCTGCTGGTATATAAGACAGGAATTTAATTAAAAGAAAAAAACCTAATATTCCACCGTGTTCAATGTGCAGGTATTTTGACTAGGGGTCTGTCTACTGAAGCTCGATATAGACAGTTATATACTTGAATATACTAGAAATAGGCTTTTTTTGACAGCTGTTAATTGTGTCATTAAGCCAGCTTCAGTGTAGTTGGGCTAGGTTTAAACTAATAAGAAAAATGGTAGATACATTTGGTATGTCCGATATCAGAATAAAGATTATTAAAAAAAATATTGATATTTTCGGATATGACCGTCTTTTCACTTAGGCTGTTCCATGTGTGTTCCATGTGTTTGCCACTCTTGCTGAGAAGAAATCTTTTCTAACACCTGTGGAGGTCTGAATTTGTAGTTTATGGCTGTCCTCTGGTTTTACTGCACATAGATGAAGTCAAAAAGTCCTGAGGATGATGGATGCGAGTTTGAATGTATCTAGAGGCTTATTCTTTATTTCTGATTCGTACTGCTTACTAATGATTGTAGAATGATGGTCTGAGAGTTGTGATAAAGTGCAACAGAAATAAGATGAAAGAAATACTAATCAAAAATTAATAACTAAAATAGCTTCAATTGTTAAATAAATTGTCTGCTTTTGTGTTCCAATCCCATTTCTGACTCATTTATTTTTCATTTTAAATTTTAATATTTAATCTATAACTACACCTTTTTAAAATGAAGTTAGTTGTAAATTAATCATGCATTAATTCTAGTTACTAGTCCAATATGCTTCATAATCAGTATCAGTACTTTAGAGTTACATCTGCCATCTTATGTATCAAACATGTCCTCTTTATAAATGTTTTTAATAAATACTTCTACTATATACAATTTTAAATGTGGTTTCTGACAAGTGGAGGAATCTGGTTTTGAATCCAATTCAAATATTCTTTTTCAAAATGGTTAATAGATGAAAGAACCAAGATCATTTTGGAAAAATCTGTTCCACATTGTTCATAAATGTATTATTTTCATGCATATGCATGTTCACACCAGATGTCTGATGGTTATTGCTGGAGACTGACATCAAATCTCCTAAAATCTGCAGCCCATTCTTTAATATCCTCTGTGAACCCAAAACTACCATGTTTAGGACAGTATCAATCAATCAATACTTCTTGCATTATGTCTGGTAGTTATCACTAGAAATTGAATGACAGCAAATCTCCAACATCTTTCTTGTTATCTTCACTGGTCCCAGTACCGCTGTGGTCTAGACAGTCTTAATTCTTCCTTGAATTACTCCTTCACCTTATCTTGATTCTAGTGTTTTTGTCATAGTTTTAAGTGCACCAACTATTCAATATACAAGCAAAATTCTTCACTGGGCTAAATGTATCTTTCAGTTAAATACATTCAAAATGGGTTTTTTTATTTTGTATGTCACCAAAAACATTTGAATAATATTTTAATGATAAAATGCTTCAAGAAATAATGGGAATTTTTTTTAAATTTCTTATTTTTAGTGAAATTTGAAAAGATATTTAAAGTATTTTTGGATGATGTTCCCATCAAGCACCCTAAATTTTTGCAAATCTAAAAGGATGCTTTTTTCCTTGACACCAGTGATGTCACTGAAACGTCAGCAGTGTTAGTATATTTTTTTTGTATATTGAATAGTTTTGTTAGTTTAAAAAAAAAGCTATTTTTTATCGAATAGTTTTTAATTTTTTAGGAAGAAAGTATCCTAGTAACTTTGAAAGTTTGTTAGTTTAAAAAAAACAAACAAACCTATAAACAACTTATTTTTTATTGAATGTAAGTAACTTTGAACATTTCAGAGACAGACTAGCGACACCAGTTCAGCTGAGAATTTTCAATATCAACACGCAGACTTTGTTTAACTTGGTAACTAAAACTGCTGACATTTCAGTGACATCACCTGTGTCAAGGAAAAAAAGCATCCTTTTAGATTTGCAAAACTTAGGGTACATGATGGGAACATGATCCGTATTTTTATATCATTTAAGCATCTTGGGTAATTGAAAGATAGATGATTTATGTTTTAATTTATGGCAGTTTGGGGGACAAGTCTTTAATTATATCTGGACAGTTATATTAATTTATTTTTTATTTTTCAGCTAACAAGTTTGAGTTGTTGTTTTATTTATGTATTTAATACAAGTTCTTTATCGTTTTATTTTTATTAGATGAAGTATTGTAAATCATTTATATTAATTTTGACTTCTATTTACCTTCATCTTGATTTTTCAATTGCTTTTTATCCCAACTTAACTCGGGCCATCGACCCACGGCAGTGAGTAAACAGTGCAGATTGGAAATAAAGAATAAGCCCTTGGTGAAATTCAAACTCGCACTCCTTTTGCCTAGGGAACCTGGTAAATGCTCAGCTGCTCTTGCTGCCTGAGCTAAAAGAAATCTAGTTTGGCAGAAGATCAAATCTAACCTTTAAACCTACTTTCCATTCCATGTTTGTTTTTGTTTCTGTACTAGTAATATCAATAAAGCAATTAACTTTTATTATTTATTTTTATTAGATGAAGTATTGTAAACCATTATTATTAGTTTTGACTACTATTTTCCTTCATTACTAAATTAAGATGAAGGAAAATAGTAGTAGTCAAAAATTAATAATTGTTTATAAGTTCTTTTGTTACAGTATGTGTCAACTGAAATGTGATCTACAAAGATTAGTGAACATTGAGAAAAACTTGAAATAAGAATTTAAATTGAAACTTTGTAAAACCAAGACAACAATATATCTGCTCAGGATGTCTTGTAGGGTAACTTGAACTTGATATTCCCTATCTACTATCCAGTCAAACAAATCAATTAACTTTTGACTATTTCTTTTATCTTAATTTCAATTGCTTTTTATTGCAACTACTCAGACCAATGTTCTATGGCTGTTAGTAACCAGTGTGGATTGGAAATGAAGAAGTCTTTCGGCAAGACTCAAACTCGCATCCCTTTTTTCATTGGGATGCCTTTCAGCGTGACAGCTGTCCTACTGCTTGTAAAAAATTTATTTTTAAAATTTAAATCAAGATAATATTATTATAACTAATACTATTAGTGTATGTAAATGAACATCTTTTGCTTAATCCACAAAAACATTTTTTTTTTATTATTACAATCCACCTTTAGTCATATTTCAGTTGGCAAATTTTGTTTTAGGTTCGTAATCATTATCAAAGTTAAAAAGTTGCTTTATTATCTCCATGGAATATGTTTAAAGATGATTGTGAAACATAATGCTGAAATTTTTCACTTGGACTTTTCCACTTCAGAGATGTTAAATCCTTAGCTTTTATAAGAAGCTTATAATAGCTTTTATCATTGTGTAAGTATTTCAATTTAGAGAGGACATATGTTCACAGCTATTGGCGTTTTTTGACAAGAAATTTAAAAAGGTTTAAAATAAAATTTTGAAATGGTTTAATCAACTTTGGCTTTTTTGTTGCAAACAACATTTGGAAACTTCTGTGAAGAATCTGGACTTACAAAGGTTAAAACAAAGTACTGGATTCATATTTTTTTAATTCTACACAGGAGCATTCAGTGAAATATTATTTTTTTTGTACTCTATTTTTCATTATAATAAAAAAGTTGTTTTTTTTTCCTGTTCTTTTGTTTTAAACAGATTTTGAAATTTTTTTCCTCCCACTTCAGATTTCCAAATCTGCAACCCACTTCTGTCATCTTTGAACAGAATGAACCTATTGTACATTTCAAAAATGTGATAGCACATTGATTTACAGACTTTTCTCAATCATCTTCATATGTCTGTCCGTCCAAAGGAAGCAAATTGATCTTTGTGCTGGTTTGTGTGTTAGCCTAACAGATTGCAGTGCCTTCTCTAACATTAGCAACCTTTCCGTTTTATTTCCCCTTTGTTTAGTTGTACGTCAACGAGTTATAACCACCAGAACAATGTCACCAATGCGAATGCCGAACCCTGTGCAGCCTATGTCTGCCCCTCATCCCCACCAAACACAAAGAACTCCTAATCCCTCCGCTGGATCTCCCATGCAAATGGTTTCTCAAATGAATGGCAGACAGATGTCCATGGTACCTCTTGGTTATGGTAAGTAAATATACTGTGTAGACTTGTCTTGGTCAAGCTTGATAGACAGTGGTTACAAAACATGGTTTCTATAAAGGCAATGATCTGATTTTGTTAACTTTAGTTCGCAAACAGAAATCAGTATTTCCTCTGTGGTATAATTAAGTTTTTATTGATATATGCTTCCAGGTATTTATGAATTTTCTAAAATAGTGGTTTTCAACTTTTACTATATATTTTTATTCTTAGTTTTGAATTTCATGTCTCTTAAATGAATTGACTAATTGCAACTATAAAAATAACAAAGATGAGGATAATATTACGAAAGACTTAAATCTTACTATAATAATTGTGATGTTTTTATTTTTTTTTCTGTCCGTAGTAATGGACTCTTCTACTTGAAGGGAAAAATTTTGCTGATAAAAAATATCTCCTACTCAACATTTCAAAAAATGGACTCTTCCACTGGAATGAATTCAGTAGTTTCTTTTCTTAAAAATAAAAATTTCATAGAAATCCAAATATATCTGAAGTTTTCACAGGGAATAACTTGTATTACAATAAGACCTGAATCACATTTTATTTGAATTCTTATACCATTTGATGGATTAAATTTGATATTTTATCTTTTTATATATGAAGTATAATAATACACTTTGGTAAAGGCTCTTTGCTAGATCATTATATGAGCTGTAATATCTCGTCTCAAGGGGGGGGGGGACCCAACTAACTTTCTAGTTGTTTTTTTGTTTTCTTTTAATCCAAAAATATTTTTATTGCATAAACCTTTTTTAATTAGTTCATTATTATATTAATCTTCAAATAGTTTTTCGGATGATTGAACTCGTTGTTTTTATTGTTAACACACTGAATGTATTAGTCAGACAAGTGCGGAGTTCAACCTGTTGTGGCTTTCACTACTCAACAGGGACAAGGTATGGAAGATAAGGTACGGGTAAAAAAAAAAACACCCGAATTCTACTGTTATGATATACTACCACGAGAAGATCATTTCGGGGTCAAACACCTGTGCGGAAATGGCAGTGACCCGGTCACCTTAGGAAATAGGTATATGCGTGGGTGTCCAAAATGTGGAAACAGGAAACGACACCAGCGTGGGCGTTGAAAACCCTATAAAGCACAGAGCCAAAGAGGAAACAGAAGAGATGGAGAAACTCAGAACAGAGGCTTATCTCTCTCCCACTATGAAATGTTCACATATTTTTACAACAAGTATTTTGAGTCCTTCCTTTCTATCCAAGTCCAGGACATTCACCCCACTATACAACACTACGTTTTAAGCGTTGCCTCCATTGGAGTAAAAACTTTTGTTTACCACCATCACATTTGGATATTACGACTGAAGAAGGCCAAAGAATGGATCGGCCGAAACGTGTTAACAACACAAACTAGGACTTCAATCGTCCGAAAAACTATTTGAATGTTAACGACCCTTCTCAACACTATAGAAAATATCTCTATTAATATTAAATTATTTTCAATTTCCGTGTTCTAGACATTATAAATATTAAAATTCTAAAACTTCAAAATTTAAAAAACCTTAAAATTTTAAAATGTTTTTATGAACATAGTTCCGTCTTGTGTCTTTATTTGTCTTCTAATATACATGTAGGTCATTTTCAACATCTTAACTCTATTAATCTTGTCTAGTGTATATGCCTAGCACTTATTAACAATGTTATTTCTAATCTTATAGTAATAATATTAATGGTATTGTTTAATATGTATTATGATGTTTGTAGCTAATTTAGATTACCTTAATCTTAACCAGTTATCTTCTTTGATGATACTTGCAAACTGTACCATTCATTAGCTTCCATTAATAAGAGAAATTATTTGCCAACTATCCTGAAATTATCATGATTTTTGCCTGCTTTAAATATCTCCAAGACACAATTTGTTTGATGTTGTTAAAAACCCTCAACCACCAACCAAAACCATCCACCGGTCAACATAAGTTTCTTCAGTTTTTAAGTGGTTCTGCCTGACTGGCTCTCCATCTATGTGTCACATGTACAGGCTGCACTAATGGGGCTAGAGGGGTGAAAATTTAAACATTTACTCCTTATGTCTAAATTTTTAAAAAACCCTCCCAAGTTGGGGGGTAAATTTACAATGTAAGTTTATGCTAAATTGGTACTTAGTTTGTTTTTTGAAATTCAGACCTTTTAGTGATCATTGCCCAACAAAAGGCAAGATAAGTAAGTTATTCCTTGATCACCCCTTTTTCCAATTTTTAATTGATTACCCCCAACATGGCATGCTGCCAAAAGATGTTGGTCACATAACGGTTTCTATTGATTTACTAACCATCCCCGTTTTGATAAAGGGTTGATATCTTGCTATATATATCTCACCTTTCTCAAAAAAAATACAGGTGTGTATATACATCAATTATTGCAAGTGCTAAACCCTGAAAACTGCCTTCAAAAATAATGAAATGGCATTTTTTGACCAAGTCGTCATTTGTAGGATAATTTTGTCCGATTTTTGCCTTAACATTCGCATCCGTGCATTGAGAAATTGGTCATTTGGACCAGGTTATCGGATAATGCACGGGTTGGTAATTGCAGGTAGTACTGTATTAAAAAACAAAGCAATTTGTTAATTATTCTGAGTGGCTGTTTCTTCATCTTTTTCCAATTTGATTTTGAATTGTATTTGATTTTTCTCTTCTTCAGCTGCAGGTACTGCCTTGAAAAATATATGAAATGCATCTCTGGGGGCTTACAAGCAGAAACAAGCTTATCATATAATTCTTATTTTAAAAGATTTTTAATACCATATGTAATTATTTCATTTGTTGTGGTGACACAAGTTCAAATACATTGAGCTGTCATAATGTTAAAAAAAAACAAAAAACAATGTTTTCTTCAGTATACTTTTTATATTTGCCATATTATAATGATATACTTGAACATTTTTTATTTCATCACAGTTCTATATCTACTCTCGGTCTATAATATATTGAAGGATTGGTGCCTGCTGTAGTGATGGTTTACAAGCTAGTCTTGCAGACTATTGCTTGTGTAATTAATTTGATCCTCACTATTGGGTGCCTCTGTGCCAGAGTAAGCTAAGCTGAATGAATATCAGATAACTGAGTTCGGTATTTCTGAGATCGGTATTTCTGAGATGAGGTGTTAGTATTACTGATACTATTGTTCGGACTGAGATCCTCATCTTGGTTGTCATTTTGTCAAGTTGGGACGGTGGCCTAGATAGCTAAAGCATTGGTTAAAAAGCGTCTGACTGTTGAGTCATCTGTAGGTTGTGGGTTCAATCCCAGGCGGGAGCAACATAACTGAAAAATTAACCACGAAATAATTTCTAGGACATGGATAGTGGAATGAGGACAGTATACCCCCGTGGATCAAATAAAGGGTTCAGTTCAATAGTTCCGGTAAGTTACCGACAAAACTTGACACCTGAAGAAGGCCGGAGAGTACATCGGCTGAAACGTTGTGGAAATGACAACCAAGATGAGGATCTCAGTCCGAACAATAGTATCAGAATATCAGATATATTGAGGCAATTGATTTTTAAGTGATTACTGAAGTTCAACAATATTCTGTATTGTCGGTACTTAATAGATTATTTGACAATTCCAGGTATTAAAAAAGGAAGCTGACTTTAAAGCTGGCATAGAGCCCAGTAAAATCCCCCAAATTGTTATATTGTAAGTTCCTACAGCAGACATTATTGAATTTAAAGCCAATAAATAAATTATAAAGTTACAGCTGTATTCACTTATTCTACAAGTCATTGCATCTGAAAGGTCATTTTGAAAAATATACTTGAACATAAGCTGTTTTCTGAAGCGCTAAGATGAAGTATTTTTATTATTCCATGTATGAGCCACTCTTTTGTCAGGTTGGTCGTATGTGGGGTTGTCGTCCAAGCAGGATGACACCCTTACGCAAACAGCCTGGTCACTTTTGACAAACAGCTTCCCTCAGTCTGTCCAGTGTTTCACAGTATCTGACTGTTAACTCTCTGATATGATATGAAGTCCATGAGCAGCACACCTTTTGCATCCCAGAACACCGTTGCCATCAATTTCTTTACTGACTGTTGAACTTTGAATTTTGGGGGGTTCAGTGACGGTGGATGCTTCCAGGTCATAGAATCAACCTTTGTCTCAGGGGTAATGTGATGCACCCAGGTCTCATCACCCGTGATCATGTTTGGGGCCCCTCAAATGAAATTTATCCAGGAAGTGGTTCCCACACAGATGATGCTGTTGCAGAGGTGCAAGGGTGGCTCCAGTAGTTTGATGCCACATGCTTTGAGGAAGGTATTTATGCACTTGTGCACCGATGGGACAAGTGCATCAATCTCGATGGCGACTACATGGAAAAGTAGCATAGTAGTACTGGTAACATATGTACAATGTTTTATTTGTATAGTAATAAACATGTTGGATTAGTAACTGTTTGTACCTTACTTTTCAGACATCCCTCATATAATCACTTGGCTTTTGGTGGCAACTAACAAAAAGACCCCATTCTGACCTGTCTTAGGAATTTGCTTCATACTTTTTTTCCTTTTCTTCTGGAACATGCCAGTCTAACAGAATAAAGTGACTCGGTGTCCGTGAGAATGAGAGAATAGATCCATTGAAATCTGTCCTCTGGTTAATCCCTGGCATAGGAAGAGTTTAGGGTTTCCTGTGCTATAGCTGAAGATCTCTAAATGGCCTTTAGTTGACTCCTGGTATCGTGGGTCTTAACTATTAAAATTGTTATTTATTCTGAGCTCTGGTTTCCATAAAGTATTAACATCTATACAGCTTATGTTATCATTTTTTGACTTCATATCTATTATTTAGACCTCATTTTAGAGGGGTCTGTGTATACTCTTTTCTCTCCATGCATGTATTCGCTGAAACATTGTGTTAATAACAACAAAGATGAAGACAAAAGTCCAAATATTATATGGAATAATACTTGAATGTAATCAATATTTGATTAAAAAGCAAAAATAGGAGCTGGTTTTAATATTTCCATGTTTATTCACATCTTCAGAATATTATGAATGGAATGTTTTTTTTTTTCTTGGCCTGTTTTAAGTTACAAAATAAGAAAATACAGTAGACTCCTGTTATTATGACTTCCTCCAGGAATTTAAGTGTGCCATTATAATGAATTTGCCGTTATAACAGATGGATTTTATACAGAGTGTATTAATAATGAGAAACGAAAAAGTACAGACAAAAATGACTTGTTATTACCCTTTCACAGTCTAATGCCCCATATATGGGTTACAGGTCTGCAAATAAAAAGAATGAACCAAAAAAGTTTTTAATAATGCACTGAAATCTTCATGTGCTGTTGCTGCAAACTAATTTCCAACAATAGTCTTACAAGACTATAGAAACAAATGTGGTTTTAGAACGTGTGTGTCATTAAATAGGAATTTAATTTGTCTTTAGAATTTTGGGATGAACACCCTGATACTCAATCTGACTTTGTTGATTGAGTGAGGTTACTTGGAATTTCAGCTGACAATAGGTTTTATTATATAGAGATGAAATAAACATTTAAATATTGTATTTGTTGCTATATAAGATGCACATTTAAATTAAAGAAAGAACAACATTTTTTAAAAATGCAAATATTACACTGCATCCAATATGCCAGTATTATGACTAGGGGGGGGGGGTGCTTACCAAAGCTCAAAATGGACATCTATGGGGCTTGGATGAATTGCAGTGAGCATTAGTCCACCAAATATCTTGGTAAACCATTTGTCTTATAGACTGGCAAATGCAGTATTGTTTATCTGTCTGTTAAAAGTTACTGATACTTGCCAAAAGAGACCTATTAATAAAAACTCTGATAAAAAAAAACAACAAAATATCGTTGAATACAAAGTGTGCATTTTTTGTTATTTATTTTTACAGTTTGATAATGATTTATTATGGGTCAAGGGTCAGAGGCCTTATTTTCTATGGATACATTTACTAGAATACATCATTCCATACATAATAAACTCGTCAAAATGTCTTTTAATTTTAAAATCTGTTACATGAAAAATTTCTTTTTTCTAGGACGTTCCCCAGGTCCACCAATGCCAAGGCCAATTCCTCCCCGTGACAGGAAAACTTTAGACAAGTTCATTGACTACTTGGTTGGTGAAGGACCTCAAAACAGATATGCATTAATTTGTAGATACTGTAATTCACACAATGGCATGGCTCTGAGAGAAGAATTTGAATATGTTAGTGAGTATAACCTTATGCATTTGGTGCCTATGCATATTTATATTCGTTTCTTTCCATTCTTTCTTTGTAAATTTCTAAAAAAATCTCTAGAGTTTGTTTACGTTTGTGTAGTTATTGAAAAGGAAAACAAATTCTTGTTTGCATTTGTGCAAGGTACAACTATTTATACGACGTGGATCAAAATACCTCTTCGTGGCTCATAAATGTAAAGGCGTAGGATGTAAGGGATGTAACTTTGTTTTGGACATTGTTACAAAAAGACTTTTTGGTTAGATTACTTCTTTTTTTTTTTTTTTTTTTTTTTTTTTTTTTTTTTTTTAAATTTTTTTTAACATAAAGTTGGTCATATGCTCATGTGTTTTGGGGTGGATCAATAAGTCAACAACCCGACAGTTATTAGCTGAATTTTGATCTGAAATTTTCACTGTATAATGTTCAATCTATGTGATCAATGGAGAAGCGCTGGGTTAAGTGCATTGACAAGGAAGGAGATATGTTGAAAAACATTTGCTGTGTAAAATGTTTTTTCATCATTAGGCTACGTACTTATTGATCTACTTGAGTATATGGGAGGTACAGGGTGGCATAATGGTTACCAGTGTAAAAAATAGAATCTGTAAACCAAGCTTGAATTTTAGCTACGGCTACTTATGTTCTCTTTGCACTAGTGCTCTTGAGTATGAATATATTTTTCATTGTACTCTGTCCCATCACCAGATATCTTGACAAAATGTCTCTTCACTGGCATGTCATGATTGTTGACATAAAAGAGTTGATGAACAAGCACTTGAGCAAATCACTCTATCATAATTGCCTTACCTGCCCAGACAGTAGCAGCAAAAATCTGTTACTTCATAGTCCGCCTTAATAGGGGTCAATAAAATATATAAAATAACTCTATGGAGTGTTCATGTCCTGTGGTTTAACTACCCAGGTCAGGCATACTGTCGAAATGCTCCCGCAAAGGGGCGACAGACCCCCATAGCTAGCTCGGGCAT
>VCCN01003571.1:1723273-1739690 GCA_006491835.1 Architeuthis dux | reverse complement strand
AAGTCATTTTTGTAAAATCCAAATTCAAGCCCTTTAAAACTTTAATGTTAATTTATATAATTTTGTTGATCTTATTAAATTTAATAAATCTTTTCAGCATATCAGTGCATTAGTTTTAATTTGTATAATTTATGCCAACAGACTTTACATGTCATTTAGAGAAGAAGCCAAGTGTTATGAAAAAGATTTGGAAATTTTCTTTTCTGGCAAATGTCTGATGTCTAGATTAAGATTAATAAGATTTGACAGGAATTTCTGCTTTAGCTGTGCACATTCAACTAAGATTACAAATATGAAAATTGAAATTTGTAAATAGTTTTTCAGAATTCCATAATGCTTATTAGATAGAAACTTTTGTTTCAAGTGAAATTCCAGCCACTAGAGAATTAAGAATTTGTTAAAAGACTCTAAGTGATCGTACCATCAAATCTGAATTATCAATTTGACTGCTATCTTCTTTTTCAGGCTTCCGGTGTTGTTATTGTTACCATTTAAATCCTGCCAAGAAACAGCGTCCACATGCTCCTCGGCTGGAGTTCCCCACCCCACAGTCATCACCTGTCAGAAAAGCTATTGCTGCTCCAGATTCCAAATCAAATGGAGGTAATGTATTTTGGTTGCTGTAGGGGTTAACAAAGCAATAAGAATGACTTGATGAGTGTGAGGTGTGGTTATACCTGGTATTCATTGACAAGGTTTCAATTACCCCCCTTCCTCCTGCTTGTTTTAACTGGCATGTTTTCTGGTCATCATCGGGTGACATACATTTTAATGAAATTTAAATGATGTTAGGGAAGAAGGAATCAATATACAGCATTTAAATATCAAATCTTATTAGTATAATATTTTGGAGTTCTATTTTTTTCCTGTAATCTTAATGATAAATTTAATTCTTTCTTCAATAGTTGGTGTTAGAAATCTATCTCCTGCTTAAGCTACATACTGTTTCCTCAGCCCTGTTGGCTGAGGCCTAGAATACGCCGACTGCATACCCTGCAGAGGGGTAAGACCCCCCCCACCCCACCCAAACAGGGGCCACCTGTTTTTTCACCAAAGTCGCAAGACTAGTTTAAAAAAATAAATAACCTTTCACTAAAGAAGCAAGACTCTAGTTTTAAAAATAAATAACCTTTGAAACTATACTCAAAAATATAAAAAACAGATTCGATATACATACCTTGACAACAAACTGTCTACAAAAATATGCCTACAATAATTTGTCCGCAGTAGTCTGTCTACTATAATTTGTCCATATAAATTGTGTATTCAAAAAGAAACCGAATTTGGCACTAAATAACCCACCAAGGGTTGATGTGATGTTAAACAAATCAATCGATCAATCATACTGTTTCCTTTTAATATTTTGAGTTAAATTATTATTGAATAGTCAATTTTGAGGAGCCATCAAAGCTGTTTGTCTTGAGCTTACTGAGAGCTTTATCTATTTCCCTCTTTATTGTGAAGGAACTTGCATGCTAGTCTTGCAATCCTTTTTAGTTTTGTAAGCAAAATTGAAGTATCAAACATTAATCTGTTTCTGTTAACATGTTAAGAAACTAACTTACCACATAAATGCAAACATTTCTAAAATACTCACACCTTAAATGCCAACCCCTATTACATCTGTTAGATGTATCTTCAGTTGGTACTCTTTATGATAACTTTATAACTTTAATAAGCCACTTATGCAATGTAGATTGGTAGGTTTTCTGTTAAAGATATCCTTCAAGTTCACAACTGTTATGGTGTTAATTTTACTATCTGCTGTAAAATTTAAGCTACATAATATTTTTTTGTTCATAATGCTAGGTATTTTTAAAATTATAAAGTTTATTTAATCTATTAAACTTTTAATAAGGATGATTATCAACCTTTTAATATAAATTGTATTATCGTATATGCCGGATAATTTGGAATACTGTTCACTGTAACTCATCCAAGCCCCATAACTGTTTAAGTTGAGCTTCAATAGTCATATTACCAGCACATTGGATGCAGTGTAATATTTGTATAGTTTTAAAAAAAAAATGTTATTAATGAATTGAATGTCCATCTTATATATGACTAAATATAACCTTCAAAGGGCTTGCTCAACAAATGTATTTCTCTATTTTCTTAATGTTCAAAACAGATTATTTAAACAAAAAAAAGAAGATATTCTTGGTTTTATAAAAGTAAGCTTTTCAGAAGGGAAACAATTCTCTTTCTGTAAATTATTCCTCCCCAAATATCTAAAATAGCTGTATAGGATATTTTCATTTAATTATTCGAAAGAAATTTTATATACATTTGGATCTATACATTTTTTACATGAGTCCGTTTTGTAGAAGGATTATCATGGTAATCTATCTCCTGATTTGTTGCCATAGAAACAGTGGCCTGAATCAATAAGTTGTAAAAAAACAACTAAAATTAGGATGAAGGTACAAACTAGTAAAATTTAATAAACTGTTTGTTGCAATACTTCATCCAATAATAATAAAGATTGATTTAGAAATATTTATTCTAATTTTATATTCGGTTTACTAGTTCACCTTCATTTTCTATTATAATGTTAGTTTTAGTATAGTATACCGAAGTTGGCATTAGGGTATATATAAACTTTAAGATTAAAAAACAAAAAAATAAAATTCTCCTAATTTAAAAAAAAAAAAATGTTGTTTAAATGACTGTATCATGTGCTCCTCCCTCTCGGATAACTCTCCATAGTTTACTTTGATAATTTCTCTTCGATACTTTCAGAGCTGATCACTCAGACAAACTCCTCATATCTCAGCCGTGGTTCCTGATGTTACATAACCGTTACCTCAATTTACAAGGCAGTACATTTTTTTTTATAATTCCTTATAATAATTCTTAATTTAATTATATTAAAGTACCTATAACAGTGTTTTATATTAAGTTATAAATTATATTTTGTTATATACAGTATCACCCATAAATAAGTATACGCCAACTAGTTTTTTATAGTTAATTTTCTTCTAAACCAAAACTAGCAAGATTTTATTATTTCTAATGGAACATCACACAATCAAAATGGATATTATCATGTATTATTTATGACCAAACTATTGATTTTAAATAAACTTTTTTCGTAGGGGTGTACTCATTTTTGGACAGCAACATATTTGTACTTTTGGCAACAGTTTCAATGCTGTAGAATCTGGTCATAAATAATACATGATACTATCTGTTTTGATTGTGTAATGTTATTGTTTCACTAGAAATAATAAAATCCTGATAGGTTTGGTTTAGAAGAAAATTAACTTTCTATAAAAAAGTGGTAGGGGTGTACTTATTTATGGGCGATACTGTAAGTATTATGCACCATGTAATTAATGATGCATAATGCATTTATTTGCATACTAGCTATTTATATAGCCTATGATATCATGGGTAGGATTTATTAAGTAGGTCAATTTTCATCCACTTTAATGATAATGTATATAGTGATAGTAGAAGAATGAAACAATCACGGTTGTATTTTAGGACTGACTACATTTGAACTGGGTATACATAGGCAATGTTTTGGCTTTTCTTATTGCTGCCCACTTGGCCTTACCGCTACTCTAACACTCCTGCTTTGCTTTAGTTATTTTCTGCATTAACAAAGTAAATATTTCTGCTGATAGTGGGAGGGGATTTTTTTTTTTTTAACCTAGAATTTTAGGTAAGTTTCAGCTCTGACTGTATGTTGTGTATTGAAAATCAGGAAAAATGAATTGTCAGGAATTAATGCAAGTATTACTGACAAAATTAGGGCTATTATATGTATAATTTTCATACATATTGGGTGGCCAAAAAATTGTTTCTTTTTATTAAGTAAAATGAAACACTTTTTAAAAATTTCTTGACATTAGCTTTATTGAACATGTTTACCATTTTGTACAACTATCTTCTGCCATCTTTCAGACAATTTCATAATCCCTCTTCCCAGAACTTTTTATCTTTCCCACAAAGAACTGCTCTACTTGCTTTTTGCAGTCTTCCAGGTATTTGAACTTTTTTCATTAACTCTTTCCTCCCTGATAACGCCTCTAGGCGTGATAGAAAAAATGATAAAAAAGAACTAAAAACATGTACCGTAGACTGCTTGCTTGCCTGATACTGCTAAGCAGTTTATAGATAATAATTTATTATTATTGAAAATAAACAACAAACTTTTTAAATGAAAAACTTTACTAAAAAAAAAAAAACACTTTTAAATTTGTATCATACACAAATTTAAATCATGACAATCAATCGATAATAATACCTTTTCATGGTTTTATTTCACTGAACTTGGAAGTGATATATTGGGAATAATCACTGAAAATTTAGTAAGTGTACATTTAATATTAAAAGATATAGCAATTTATTTACTGTCCATTGTATTTTTTTGTTCAGCAACAGAC
Source organism: Architeuthis dux (assembly GCA_006491835.1). Taxonomy (NCBI): domain Eukaryota; kingdom Metazoa; phylum Mollusca; class Cephalopoda; order Oegopsida; family Architeuthidae; genus Architeuthis; species Architeuthis dux. Next base: position 1,735,296 of record VCCN01003571.1, on the reverse strand, counting down.
TGTTAAATTAGTTTCAGGGCACACAGGCACATCAGGGAAGTAATCAAACATGGCTGCTAGGGAGGAAAGGGTTAAGAGAATTCTATAAAGACCTGAATAAATGTAAATGAGAGTGTAATATCTAGTGAATACGGCAGATGAGTGAAAACTTTACAGTTAATGGACTATTAGGCCCTTTATCTTAACTAATTTTGGACACTTTTTAATTTTATTTTTTTTATTGCTGCCTTCAAATGGTCTAATTGGGAGCAGTACTGGTTCGAATTAATTGTTTGCTTCTCCAGGAGGAGGTTATAGTAGGGGACTTACTTCCAATCCCACCATATACACAGCATCTTCATCTTTGGATAAAGACTGGCTTTTGGTGGTACATTTCACATGCCCCATGATCTCTTGTGTACTATGTGGTTGTAAAATATCCATTTTTCCATTTGTTTCAAAGATGGAACCTTTTCTTTATATTTAGGTTGCAGATCACACATGGAAATATGGTCAAATAGGTTTTTGGTTTTTTTTTTTCCATCACTTAATTTATTTGTGACAAAACAATCAAAAGCAATCTTTTGAATGAAGCTAGTAAAAACTAAATGCTCCTAATGACAAAAACATAAACTTTTTAGCCAACCCAATATATCTATTAAGATAAATTGTAAGTCTTAAGAGAGAAATGAATGAAAAGTCATGTTTTAGAAGGAAATTTGTGTTTTTAAGAACAAGCTTTAATATCTAATCTAGTAAACTTCTGATAGGATAACTTTTCTGAGAGTTCCATGTTAAAGTAACATAAGATGCATTTTATCTATTAAGAATGTACTTTGTGCTAAATTAATGGCATGTTGTGGGTGTCAAATGTCAATTTTAAGTATAGTTTTTTTTTCTTGCACATTTGTTTCTCCGAGAGCAATAGGTTTCAGGAATTAGGCAGATTCTGTTGGCATTTTTGATTTAATCTTTTTGTATATCAAATATAAGCTGAGAAGAATTTATAAATTATGAAGTTCATTTTAGTTTCATTTAATTGTGGCATGACTTTTCATCTTTTTAATTTAAATAAACTGAAAATTAAAACTAATTTGAATATAACATTTTTAAAAACAGTTACTGTTTTTTAAAATTGGAAGTCGTTTCGATAAAATGTTTTTGAGTTGAAGTGTCTTTTTATCTAAGTGACTTGTAACATTTTTAATTTAAATAGACTAAAGATAAAAAAGGATTTTGAAATAAAATTTCCATTTGAAATTTCAATTTTGAAAACAGTAATAGGTATGTCTAAAAATGTTGTTTCGATGAAACGTAGTACCTCATTTAATATCTGAAGAATATTGAATTTTTATTATCATTCTAGTTCATAAATATAGGGAAAAGTGTTGAATAAATTAGCTTCTTGTAGAGTTAAAAATTCTAAGTGATTTGTGATGAAACTGACTCTTGAGTTTAATATAATTTGTGGATTGATTAAACATTAATTTATTGGTTCTGTTCTTTTGCTGTTGGTTAAAATTACAATTGAGATTAATTTAGGATTTATTACAATGTAGAAAGAAATAATTATGTGCCTATGAATGTTATTTGGAGAAAAAAAAATGGCTGACATGGAAACTTTGAGCAAAGATTTAGTTAATGAAAAAAATGAATTTTTGAGGAATTATTTTTTCTTTCCAAGAGTTGTTAGGACTATTGAATTTGTTCTTTATGTTGCTTTTGTTGTTACCAAAACATTTTGGTTGATCCTTCTGGTGTTCAATCTGTAAGGAAAGATAGGGGTCTCTTTTCTACAGAAATAATGTTTTTGTTTTTTTCTTTCTAAATCTTCCACTTTTACTCAAGGTGTCATGGGGAAGTGGAGACAGCGGTTGCATTATTTTTTCTGTCCATTTATTATTTTCCATTATTTCGTTTGAACAATTTTTTAATAATCTACTTTCAGCTTATTAGGCAAGTTGAAACTAGATCCCTGTTAACCATACATTTCGGAACATGTTCCTTACTCTGTTGGCAGCTTCTCCCAATGCTTGATGAGGGGTTGAATTCAGAGTTGTCTGTCTCCTAGATTGGTTGCCCACCAAGGCTGAAATTCAGTCTTTACCCATAGCTGGGTGGAGAAGAAATGGATTCATGTCTTTCCCAATGGATTAGTGTGAAGTGAACGCAAACTGTCTAAGCTGGAGTTTGAACTCTTTCTGTGCTGCTGACCATTAGGCCACCCGCTCCCTCTAGAGAAATAAGTAGGGACCAGAAAAGAAATGGTGGTTAATATACTGACCAACCCATTCCCAGCAATGCCAGTCACACAGACAATGCCATTCTCAGCAACTCATGTAACACAAGTGATTCCATATTTATACATGGGTATGCTATCCAGTTTTCTGTAGAAAAGAGTTTTCTCTTTCCTTGCAGATTGTACCTCTGAAGAAGGCTGTAGAATGGATTAACAATAATGCTGTAACAACAAAAGCATCATGAAGAACACATTTGGCAGTCTGCACAACTCTTAGAATGATAATTAATCTTCTGAAAATTTAAAAACAATAATTTCCCCCTCCCTCCTAAATCTTTTTATGAGTGAGTGCCTTGATTTAGTAAAAAAAAAAATCCCTCTGTTATTTGATTTTCCTGAAGCAAAAGTTACTCCAATTTATATTTAATTTTTTTTTTTAATATGTTAATGTTTTATTTGCATGTATGTAAGTTTGTCAACATGAATTTTAAATTTGTTTTAATTTTGAAAATGTTTTAGATCTCCTTTTTGAACTGGTGTGAAGAAACTTATATTTGGCAAATTTCTTTTTAAAGTGGGTTGGACGAATAGCTGCTTCAGATATTATATATAGCTATTTGATATTTCACTTTAATTATTTAATATATAAGAAAAAATATAAAGATCTATTAGATTCATTCTTACAAATAGCTGCTTCAGATATTCTATAGCTATTTGATAGTTCACATGTTTAATGATTTAATGTACAAGAGAAAATATGAAGATCTATTAGATTTATTCTTGATGGCTGAGAATAATTCAGGTATTTTTGTACAAAATTCAAGCTTGGTGAATTTTTGTCTACAGACTTAATTTTGTGATTGAATAAATTGGAACTTTTCTTAGATATTTAGTCCTGAATGTTACCTTTTTATTCTTTTCTGGAATAGTTAAACTTAAAAATGTCTGCTCTGATAGTGTAATGGCTAGCACATCTGCTTTACACACAGAAGGTACCAGGTTAGATTCCCAGTATGAGTGAAGAGTGTGGAAAACTCTTCATTAGGACAAATTCCCTTGAGCACTCAGCAGCTAATTGAGTACACTCTAAGCTGTGTGATTAGTTTGGGGGTATCCCTTTGGTGAACTTGCATCCTGCCAAGGGGGTTGTCATAAAAACTTGTAAGAATAAAGTTCTGGTCTCGAGCAGACTTGAAACTTGCAAGGATCACTAACTTGATTCATGCAAAGGAAACCATGACTTTGTCACTGGCTGTGTATACTCCAATGGAAGTTATCTCTTAAGAGACAGACGCTTTACCTTAAAAGTTAAAAGGAATATTTTTTTTGTTTCAGATTCAGTTTTTATAATGAATAATAATGACTTGAGTATTGTCATTTTTACAACTGCTGCAATGTCCTCAATTTTCTTAATATTTTCATGTTTATTCACATAATCTTCAGAACAGCAACAGCAAATTTTGTTTACTAATTAAATATTGATTACCTAAAAGTATGCTTGTTTGTGTTACATTCACCCTTTATGCTTTAGATTGTCCGTACAAGATGTGGTTTATATGGACATGGTATGGTTATTATTGGCTTCAAATCTAAGCCAAGGGACCCTTTAAATCTTATGGTCTTGACTTCAGTGCTTTGATTTAATGTAATTAGAACATGCCAATTTTAAAAACTTATCTAATGGCTAGCACATCTGTCTTACATGCAGAAGGTACCAGGTTAGATTCCCGTTATGAGTGAAGAGTGTGGAAAACTCTTCATTAGTACAAATTCCCCTGAGCAATCAGCGGCTAATTGAGTATACTCTAATCTGTGTGATTAGTTTGGAGCTATACTTTCGGTGGACTTGCATCCTGCCAAGGGGGTTGTCATTAAAATTTGGGAATTAACCAAAGATAGTCAATATCAGGCTCCTCCATTCAACTTGCATTTATTGTATATGCTAGATTATAAGACATGGTTTACAAAGGATTTGGTGGACTAGTGCTCAGTACAACTCATCCAAGCCCCATAACTGTCCATATTGAGCTTTGGTAGATGACCACCTAGTCATAATACCAGTGCATTGGACGAAGTGTAATATTTCTTTTTTAAATGTCCGTCTTGTATACTGGCATATATGGTAATTTTACTTACATAACCTGCTTGCTAAAGAAGCATTGCTAATATTGAGCTTGAGGTATTATCAGTCTGACCTTTTGATTCTGTGGTGGCATTTAGTAAAAAGGCTTTGTGATTAAGGCCTTTCATTATTTAAAATAACTTGAAATCAGCCTGTTTGTTATTCATTCTTTTAGATAAAGTAGACTATTTCTTTGTAGGTGTACCTTATGTGGCAGAGGACTCCCTTCTGGTATCATATTGAGTGTTTTCTAATCATTTCAATCTTTTGTATGTCTTTTCTTCATTAAAATGAAGAAAAGTATTGTCATCCAAAGAGTTAGATGTTGTTAGGTTGATTTAATCAGGAAGGAGATTCTTTACTTGAGAGAGGATTTCACTACATCTTAAAGAACTTTTACACTCAAAAGACCCTGATCTAGTTCAGAGGTGGGGGAACCTTTTCATGTTTAAAGGCCACATTGAAAATAATTGTCTTCTAATAAGGCTGCATTCAAGAAATCTTTAGTACATTCAAAGCAAAATCTAAAGTTTTAAATAATAACCTATGTCCTAATTTAATTAGTATATACTACTTGAAAGAAATGAAAAAATTTAATGACTTTTTTAGATTGCTTTTTATGAGAAAGCATTCGGATATCAAGGCCGTAGGAGGCTGCACGTGATCGTCTTGAAGGCCACATGTGGCCTACCCCTGATCTAGTTGAGTAATGTTGTTTTTTATTCCTGTAGGGCCGCAACCACTCTTTGATTTCAGTTGCTTGCCCCTAGCCCCAACCCTCCTCCTTTACCCGGGCTTGGGACCAGCTATTACAATTGTCAAGCAGTAGGGTTTTTTCTGTCTGAGTAACCTTCTCTTAGATGGATTGCCTTACAGAGGCAAAGGGCTCCAATTGCCCTGCTATTTATCCATAGCTGGGAAAAATGGATTCATGCCTTTCCCAAAGACATTAGTGTGAAGTGAATTTAAACCGCTTCGGATGAAACTGAAACTGATTCTGTTTTCTGTGCCAGTAACCCTTACACCACTCTGCGTAGAATTTCTTCAAAATATTTTCTATAAGATTTAAAAGAGCCTTAACCTTCTCTTAAAATAAAGCATTTGAATTCTTTCCTGATATTACAGATATTCCCTACTTTTCAAAAGTTCACTTTTACAAAAAAAAGCGAAAATAGCATTCATTGTTTGTTTTGCAGCAAGCCATTATAGAGGCAGTGTGCACCCTCTTCCCCCCTCTCCTATTTCCTAGCCTCCTGTGCCTCCAATCTCTGCTAACTCGGCTTAACATACCATCATAACCATAACCATTTGTTTGGTCTGGGAATGCTCAAAAGATTTTCCCATATAAATCAATGGTAATTGCTTCTTCGCTTTACCCCATTTCGGCTTACAAAATTGGAGCGCTCTACATTTGGATAGCGGGGGAAACCTGTATTCATAGCTGAATTTAAAACTCCAATTCCTATTCTTAGTATCAATATCAATCTGTTTAATGAAATGACTAAAGGTTAAAATTACTGAATTAAATGTTAATTTTATTAAAACTGATCCTGGTTTCAAGAACATAATGTGTCAGCTAAGTGTAAATAAAGAAACAATATTTAATCCTTCATTTTTAAATATGAACTGAATTTTAATTTTGCATGAAATTGTTTTAAACATTTCAGAAAGAGAAAGTTCAGAGGAAGAGGATGATGATCTTTCTACAAGCAGTAAGAAAAGTGAAGATGAAACAATAGAAACGGAAAAGGCTGATGATGAAGCAAGTGATGAAACTGCAGCCGGGGTTCCAAAATCTGAAACTGAGGCAGCAGAATCTGTTGAAGATGCTGACAACATACCAATGGTGGACGAAGATGGTACAGAAGAAAATGTTGAGGAAGGTGTTGAGAAGCATGTTGAAGATGAAAATGTATCAGAAATTGAGCAAGATGAATCGGCAGTTACTCAGGATATTACTGAAGAAAGCCTTGCAGCAGATAACCAACCTCAAGCAGTGGAAGCAGAAGCTACAACAGAAACCAAAGATCACAGTAAGGATGATTGAAAAGATAAAAAAATGGTTGTTGGAGATAAAACAAATCTCTCCTGTTAACTTTTACTGCATTTGGTGCTTGTCTGTAAGATGCAGTGGTCATAGATGTATAATAATGCACTCCATTTTTCTCTTTACACCCATGTTGAACGATTTGGTCATTGCCTTATTAAAAAAAAAAAGCAGCTGTTTATTTATTTCTTCCTTCACCCAACTGCTGCTGCTTGGCTTCTCAAGACCTCATCATATTGCAATAAATACTTGAACATCTAACATATTTCCTCTCTTACCATTGCAATTAACTTTGAGTGCTGGGTTGATTGACAGGTTTATCTCCCCTTACCTCAATTATACCGGAAAAGACTGGCTTTAGCTATGTCATTGATGTGGAAATTCTATCCGTTTTTTTTTTTGTTCCCTAGTGCAGTGTCAGTGATCTTTTTGCCCACCCTGCACGTTAATTCCCATTTCTTTATAAAAAGAAAAAATATACCCACAAAATTTACCTCCAGCTCCCAAAAGTTAAAACTGATCCTCTTCAGCCCATGAGTGTGTATTGTATGTATATATGTATGCGTGTATTGTATGTAAGTATATCTGAATGGAAATTGAATTGAGAGCTATATTTACAAGAAAAATGGGTTTTCTTCCTATAGCCGTTTTTGTCTGTTTTTTTCTTTGTTAATAAAACTGTTTGAAAGAACTTGGATTGATTTTAAAAGACTAACAAATTGCTAAATTGACAGAAACAATTTTTTTCCCCTCTAGTTTTTATACTGTTAAAAATGAACAGGGTATTTTACTAGTTGGTCACATCAGGTATGTTTTAATTTAATAGTACCTTTTACTATACCATAATGTTAGCCAGTATTATCCAGGATAATTATTTGGAATACATTTTGATAATACTAAAGAAAAAATAATAATGATTATTGAACTTTGAATGGTATACATTTTACTGAAATTATCTAAAATTGATGGGGCAGGGTAAAAATTTAGGAACTTATTTGCTGGGGAAACTGCTAATAGTTTGTTGCTTACTCCCTTAATACCTCATCTGGTAAAGATGTTTTTGTGAACGTTTTAAATTATGTAGATATGAGTGGGAACTAAACTCCTTTGAGATTGTTTAGGGATGGGAATTTTTTTGTATTTACAGATCAGTTGAGACTTCAGTGTATAATTGATGAATATGCACATGGTTTTATAGATGTGAACTGAATTAGAAAACACACTTTACTTCATATGACTATTTGTCCAGTATATAAATGAGATTAAAGTATGAGATTGATTGAGGAAGGAAGCTACAACAATAATTGTTCTCTATCCTCATATTTAGGCGTGCAGGTTTTTGCATTTCCACACGAAGTACAAACTAAGTTCTTTAGTCATGTGCAGTTCACTGTTTTCTAAAACCATTTGTGAGGTTGTACAGAATGTGAGGAAGCTGTCTGTTGCAGCTGCTGATTTCTCTCTCTCCCATTTTCTCTCACTCACTCACTCTCTCTCACTCTCTCTCATTTTCTCACAACATTTGTATTCAGTGAATGCTTAAAAGTGCCTATTATTGTTAATGTTGGTCGTCCCCACACCAACATTGGAACCAGCAAAATAAAATGCAGCTCCTGCTCCTTTTTTTGCTTTCTTTTTCTCTCTCCCAAGGAAAACAAAACTAGTAATATTATCTTGAGGCATTATCAACCATTATTAATTTTTGACTAGTATTTTTTCATCTTAGTTTTAATTGCTTCCCATCGCAACTATTCAGATCGTCAGTCTACAGCAGGCTCAAACTCGGAAGTAAAGCAACTAAAATTAAGATGAAAGAAATACTAATAAAAAAAATTAAGACTTAACTAATTTGATAAACACAAAACACTTTGAATGCTTGGTTTTGTGAACTGTTTTTATTTTTTGTATGACAAGTTAGAAACACTAAATTGTAATATATGTGATTGATTGTATTATTTACATTACTTGTTATTAGTAGGACTTGGTTTGTTGATGTTAGCTTATTTAGTAAATGAATGTAATGCTTTATATGACAAGACAACCTATTAAAAATATTTTGATCAGATAATGTTTTGATATAACATGTAAAAGTACTTAAATTAACTTATGTCTGTAATTATCACTACTATTTTCTTAATTATTTCTGAAAGCACAAGTTTTAATTATAAGTGGCAGTAGCATTTTTAAAAAATCTCTTTAAAATAATTTTATGCTTGAGTATCAAAATGCCTGCATTTCATACTTGTTACATCTAAGATTTAATTTTATAAAACCTTTAGGGATAAGTGTTTGTCATCTTGAAAAGCTAGAATGGTATTTAAAATTCTATTTTAGAGTGGTTTACTTTAAAATAGAATTTATAATCTTTAAGACTAGATAAAATAATCATATTTTTCAATTTGAATTTAAAATGGTATATTTGAAATATTATGAAGAAGATTTTAATTAAGAGTGTAGATGGGAATGTTCAAAATTTATCTAGTTTTGAATTAGATTTTATTTGTATAAAACCATCTTCATGATAAGTTACTTTTTGTTTTTTATTTAAAAAAATGGTTTGTCCTCATAAATTGATGCAAAGATCAACAAGTTGTGCTTTTTTGAGACCTCAGGTAATCATCATATTGTATACTAGCATAGTACCTGTCAAAAATGGCTGGATTATTTATGTTATGTATGGATAAATTATGGATTGGTACAACACTCTTCTGAGCCCCATTTTCCACCATTTGTCTTTGTGCAGCGCTGATGTAAACAAGGCAGGCAGGCAGGCCAGCGAGTAAAGCTGTAATCAGCAGCAGCCGTTTGACCTGCACCTGCTGTTTGCTTGGTTGGTTGCTAACTTGTAACTTAATTTCCACCAATATTCAAGTAGTGTAAGGTTGGGCTAACGGATATGCTACTTGCCTGCCTACCTCCTGTTTGGATATCCGAATCATGGCAGGGTTTTGTTAATTTTATGTTTGCTTCAGCACGACAGAAACCAACAAACAAAAAAAGTAACAACTTTTATATAATAAGATATTATCAAAGACTAAAAGATCTCTGGTGGTTCTTAAGCTTGAACCCAATCCAACATTGACTTCATAAAAGATCAACAGCTTTACAAAATGTGTCATCCTTCCTCCTTGGTTTTTCAGTTTATTTCTTTGCCTGTTTTCTTGCATGAAACTTTGAATTTCTATCTGGTTTCTTTTATCACATAAATTGTTTTCACACCAAGAGTGTTGTTATTGCTAAGGACTGTTATTTTATTTATATTACTCTGTTTATAGTAAACTCAAACAGGCCTAGAGAATTTCCATTTAATAGATATTTGAACAATGCCTCAATTTTTGTCTGAATCTTTAAGACTAGATACTGTTACTATTGTACTGGGTGGCCTGTTTATCTCTGACACTTTTCAATTACTTATAACTTTGATTTTTATCTAATACCGTCAAATACTATAATTGTGTGTTATACATGGATATAAGAAGTTTTATTTTTTTTTTATCTTAGATATTCCTTGAATTTTAGATTAGAAGAGGTTTTGAAAAAATACAGTGGAAATGAGACAAAGGGTTTGTTTGGAACAGTGATTCTCATCTGGGGGCCATATCACATTGCTGGGGGCCATGTGAATGACAGTATATTGGGGAGCCAGAGATTTTAGACATTTTAGTGGGACATACAAATTTAACCTTGTGGTGTTAAACTACTTTGTCATAATCCACGTTATATTAGGCGGGTTTACAAGTATATGTATATATATATTTTTTAAAATAGGTGAAATTTGTCATTTTTGATCATCGATAGTTTTTTTGCAAAAGAGTGGCAGGTTCAAGAAATGGGTGGAGTCACTGGCGGTAGGTGGAAGACAAAGGTTATGATTTAATTGTTTGACTTTTGACCATGTTGACAGTTGATTGAATCTATTTTTCACTATATTTTAAGTAAAAAGTAAGTAATGTTTTCTCTAAATCCAATTAATCATTAAACTTTTTTTTTTTTTTTTTTTTTTTTTTTTTTTACTTAATTAAGAAATCATTTTAATTGTTAATTAAAATAAAAAAAATTAAAAATTAAAGATGCGAATAATAACTTAATAAATTTTAAAATTTACCAAAATAACTGGAAAAAAAAACTTCACACTGGAAGTAACCAAATACTTCAAAGCTGTATTTTGGTACGACAGACAAAAACTAAGGGTCCAGTTCAGCATTATAGTTAGATTGTAAACTGAAAACTTTAAAAATTGACCTTTTTTTTTTTTTTTTTTTTTTTTCCCCCAAAACTGACAGATTTCCTTTCCCGAAAGGAAGGTCTTATGGATTGAAAGCACTTTTCTGCATGTTTTCTGTTCTTTGAGACCATCATTTTTAAGAAGTACCTAGAAACGTAAACAAAATGAGAAAAAAAACCTGTTGTAAACCCACTTTAAGTAACATGACAGAAAACAACTAAATAAACATAAAATGTTAGCGTAAGCGGGACAGACTGACCACAAAGTGCTTTATAGATGCGTTGGATGCATTTAAAAACTTGAGGGGGGCCGCAGAGGTAAATTGCAAAAAAAGGTTAAGAAGCACTAGTTTAGAATATTCTGGTGATCACATAAAAACCTATAATTAAAAATGGAGCTAACAAAGTTCAATAACATTTTTTCTACTATAACTTTTTATTAATGCCTAATGTGTGCAAATTTTACCCAAATTTGTCAAATATTATTGAAGTTATAAGTAATTGAAATGTGTCGGAGATAAATGGGCAATCCAATACACTGATTCTTTTAGGGCAGTTTTCTTGTCTCTATCAAAATATTTCCACTACAGTACCTACCAGCTTTCTCCATAAGGAAGACAAGAGGGTACAGCAGCTGAAACATTCAAAACAAAGACAATGAAACTGGCCTGAAAGAATCAATGTATAATATTATGTCACCCCTAATAATCATGAATATGCTATATTGCTGTAGTTGTAATATAACATCAACTAAATTCTGATGCTTGTTTTGAAAACAATGCCTATGCAATTCCCTTTTTTAACTCTTAAATTCATAAACTGCTTGTAATTGACAATGGAACTTCTGTGAATTGAATACAAAAAATCTTTTAATTCACTTACTGGTCAAAGGGAGATAATTTCAATCATAAGTTATTTTCCTTGAAATTCTATTTTCTCTATGAATTTAAGAGTTAACTCCTCTTACTAATATGTACCAAATAAACTTATTATTTGTGTGTCCATGTAATAAATTTGACTAGAGCTTTACAAACCATTATATTTTTTTTCTCTTGATAATAATTGTGGGCCCTTTTAAAAATATTTTGATAAGTATTTTATTTAATCATGTAGTGTTAGATTTGTATTAACAAATTTAATGATTCCCCCCAAAATATCAACGTGCATAAACTGGAAAGATATTAATTTTTACAGAAGAGTAACATGTCTCGAATAAGAATAATATTTGTTTCTTTGTATGATAAATTAAAAAATATTTTATGAAAAATAAAAAGCAGATTTTCATAAGAGAATTGTGTGAGAGAGAGACGGAGAGAATTTTCCTATTTAGAATTATAATTAGACAAATAGAATCTTTCATTTTGACACCTTGAGCTTCAATCAAATATTATTACAATATTGAAATTATTGTA
>VCCN01003571.1:1706842-1722342 GCA_006491835.1 Architeuthis dux | reverse complement strand
TTTTTTAAATTGTCAAAAAGCTGTTAATATAATGAAGAGTTAATTTTTCTTGACTTAAAAGATAGTTATTAAACATTTTGTGTGAAAATCATTGAAAATGTTGTAATAATGTTCACACCATATTATAAGTGATCTCTGATCATCAGGTGATATTATAGTGTTGATGAGATAATTTTAAAGAAACGTTGGGAATTTTTTTCCTTAGAAAAGGAAAATTATTAGATCTCTTTTTATTTACAGATTAGTAGTTTGTCCCTCTTCTCATTTCTTTAATTTGGATTAAAGATTTGTTATTGAATGAATGTTCTTTTGAAAATTGTTTCATGGGGGACAAACTTTACATATTTATGGACTGTTTTAATTATATTAATAACACTGCTCAACACTAATTTTATTGCCAATGATTTTAGAGCAATTTTGGGGTGATGATTCTGAATATGGCAATGGCTTTGCTAGATTAGCTCTAATGTTTGAGATAATGGATGCCCATTTGAGAATTCAGCTCGCTTAGACATCAGAGCCCATCATTTTCATGTATATACATTTGTTGCTGGTTTTGTGGCTATCTCCACACCAAAGTTTAAACATTTCCTTGCTCCATTTTTCTCATAATTTGAGGGGGTATCCATTATCTTGGCAAAACTAATATAATTTTCAGAATCATCACCCCAAAATACCCTAAATTTGTTCAAACATCCTTGGCAACTAAGCAATGGGTTTTTTTTTGGTTTTTTTTGTTGGGCTGTGTAATATAAACATTTTTTTTTTTTTTTTTTTTTTTTTTTTTTTTTTTTTTTTTTTTTTTTTTCTCTTGAAATTTTGCCAATGGAAATTAAGTTTGAGGCTACATCTGCAATTTTTATATTCATTTGATCTAAATTTTTTAAGTTTGAATAAATGAATATCCCTAATGATTGGTTTAAATCTCGAAGAAGAATATTTTTTCGTATTTTATTATGTAATCTAAGTAGATTAAACAAATCAAACTGTTATAGAATAACTATACCTCATTTAAAAAATGTTTCAAAGAAACTGAAACAAATTATGTTTTAGAGAGGTAAATATCAAATTTCTGGATGTAATAGTCTTAAGTTGTCCAAAACTCCTAGATGAATCATTGTCATGTATAATTTCTGACTTGTTTTTCTTTCATCTTATTCTGATGCTTTTTATCGCAACACTCAGGTCGTTTTTTTTCAAATTTATTCTAAAACTGTTATGTGAGATGAAAGAAATACTAGTCAGAAATTATCAAATCTTCAGTTCATTATGAGAAACTAACATTTCCTTATCAATCACAGTCAACCTCCAGACAAACCTGTGCCTCCCTATAACTTTATTGTGATTAAATCCGGCAGAATTAACCTAGATTCTGGGTTCTTTGCTTACTGGATTTTTTTCTGTTATGTTCTACTCCTGAATTCTTTATACTTGCTGGTTTGAATTCTTACAATGTGTTGTCCTGGGGGATTGAATGCTTTTGGTCAATGTGGACTATGCACTCTTTGCTTGCATGTTAAAAAAAAAAAAAATCATTGAATGTTTTTTTTTTTTTTTTTTTTTTTTTTTTTTTTTTTTCTTTTGTTCCATTCATTATTATAAAATACTTTTTTGTTGTGAACAAGCAGCAACAAAGAATAAAATTTAAACAAAATAGTATGTTTTTTCGCATGTATATTTTTCCTAAATACTTTTGTTTGGCTTTTCCAAAATGCTCGTTCTGTTTTTTGTTTCAGTGAATGAAATTAATAAAAACTAGCTGGGGTACCCCGCATTTCCCAGGGGGAAAAGTTTTTTTTAAATATAACACAGGAAAACAAATTATATTTTATAGAGATGTCAAAAAATTAAGGGGTGTACGCCAAAAAAATATGAATTGTCTCCCTTAGATCAGAAAATGTCAAAATTGGCCTGGCCCTAAATAGATCTATAAAGGTCACCAGAGGTCAGTGCCACCTATCCTATGTTCATCATGGGGTCAAGTTACTCTTGTACACAGATTTGCAGTGCATAGGGTGCAATAATTTAGGTGTCTATAAAATATAAACTTAGAAACATTCGTCTTTAGTATTAGATTTTAAATATGTTTTACTTAAAATCTCGGTAAATCAACAGTTAAGCATTATAAGATTAAGTTAGGATATTACTATTACAGCTAAGAAATGAAGTTTTCATTCTCATGCAAAGAAAATAAGAAAAAAAATTAATTTGAATTAAAATTTACTATACAAAATAAAAACAATACCAAGTGAAAATTATTTGAAAAAATTGTTTTTCTATATTTCGTAAAATTCAGCATCTAATATAAGTTCATTTAAAAACATGACTGGCTGCTTCAGGGTCAAACTCCACTCTGACTCCATTGATGCAGCCGGTACATGTGACACATACATAGAAAAACGCAACTATTTCAGCCACTAGACTGAATTTTCAAAAAACAAAATCTGTTTTCCCTACTCATTGAGGAGTGTGTGAAGAAAGTTTCTACTATGAACAGTTAGGGCTGCATATGGGACACATAAATAGATAGAAAAAAGGCCGAATTTTCAAAAATCTGTTTTCTGTACTCATTGAGAAGAGTATGTGTGCAAAGTTTCAACTCCATTAGTAGGAGTTTGACAAAAATCCTTAATTCTTAGGCATCTTACAAAGACTTAGAAACACATTCAGCATTAAATGACTGCCAGGATGTACACTTAAGTAAATGGTATAAGTAAAAAGTATATTTTGATTAAATTTCATTAACAGTTTATATTTTTGTTTCACTTTTGTGAAATATTTTTTAAGCAATTAATGTTTTATTGATAAATAACCTTTTTGTTATTCAGACGTTTACCTTATTTGCTGGCATATACGATGCAAATTTAAAAAAAAAAAAATGTGAAAATATAACAGTGTGTCCAATATGCTTGTATTATGACTAGGGGCCATCTACCAAAGTTGAAGTCACACACAGGCGGCCTGTTGGCTAAGATCAAAGTGTAGTATCTGTTCTGCTCGGAATAACACGGCCCTTCGTGTGTCCTGTGACATGCTTCGGTATCGTCCTGGGAGAAGTTGGCTGCGGCTGAGGACGCGCTAAGATCAAAGTTTAGTATCTGTGCTTTGAAATCGCCATGGCCTCGAAGTTCAGAGAAACACGGCCCTTCGGGGATCCTGTGGCAGGCTCGGGTATCTTCGGATACCTGGGAGAAGTTGCACAGGATATCTTAGTCAGCTGGTCGCGATTAGCACGCTCTGGATTCGTCCTGAGAAGCTTTTGGAATCCCCCGGCCTTTCTGCCTGCACGTTCGCGTGCAGGACACCCCACATTAAAGACTTCATGTCAAATTTTGCTGCTGTGGGGAGGCGAATAAATACGGGCCTCGAAATTTGGAGAACCACTGCCCTTCGGAGGTCCTCATGGCATGCTCGGGTATCATCCTGGGAGAAGTTGCACAGGATATCTTGGCCAGCTGGTCGGGAGGCGATCACCATTAGCATGCTCAGGTTTTGTCCTGAGAAGCTTTTGGGATCTCCCCCCTTTATCCCAGTCCTTGTGGCATTTGTCTCAGTGACAGGGATTTTGGATTCTCCCCTCTCAAGTCTATAGTCACGGGGACATGGGATCTCCCCCCACCCCTACTGAATTCAGCACTAAATAACCTACCAAGAGTTGATGTGGCGTTAAACAAAACAAACAAAAAAAAACAAAGTTGAAATGGACTGCCATAGAGCCGGGGCCTGGAGGAATTGCAGTGAGTGGTAGTCCCCCAACGACCTTGTTAATCATGTGTCTTATAAGGCCAGCAAATACGGCACCTACTTTCTCTTATGAAAAACAAAATTAGCCTTTTTTAAGCAGTATACAACAAAACCTTGAATAGTGTGGGTTTTGATGTAGTATAGTTATGGTATTGTTGTACAAATTAATTTAACTAAGTATACGCTAAACAAACACATTAAATTATAAGACCTTGAACAGTATGGAAAATCTTTGAACAAATTAATTGCACTAATCCAAGGTATACTTGTATATTAGTTACTAGAAGTGTTAATCTTAAGCATTCATAGGTTTATTTGACATATCTGTGCCTTTCAATTATTTACTTTTTGTTTGAAATGGGGTGGATATAACTGAATTAAAAGATTGATTTTTCTGTGTGTGTAGAAACTAACAAGCCTTTCTCTCCCAAGACAGTGATTGTTTTGCTTTCCCTCCCTATACATACATACATTCCCATTCAGCAACTCAGACTTGTTCTATCTCTGTCCACCTATGTCCCTACCTCCACCTATCTATATCTCACAAACACAATTTGTATTGCAATGGCTTTAGTAATGACTCATGGATGCAGGAGTTTCAGCTATATAGCACTCAGGCTTTGAAATCAATTACCTTATGATATCCGGAACATACATTAGCAAGCTTTAAATAAAAAATAAAAGCTTTCTTGTTTCGAGACTTTCATAATTATATAAACTTCATAAATAAATACACTTTGTAACTGTAGCTCCTGCACTGTGTTTTGTAAAAAAAAAAAAACACAACTTTATTGACAAGTTGCACTTTCTTCTTTAATAGACCTTATATTTTTACTGCAATTGATTGCACATGTTTTCAAGCGCTTTTGTCCAGTGGGGACTTAAGTATTGAGGTTCCCGAGAAAGGGCCCTTTCTATAAATGCATTGTTGTTGTTATTATTATTGTTAAAAAAAAAAAAAATTTTATACAACTTATTTCCAGATGGGTTTAGTTGAGAGACAACTTTTTAAAATATGGAATTAGATAGTTTTGAGAGGGGTCATTAATATTCAAATGGTTCTTCGGACAATTGAACTCCTTCTTGTTTGTGTTATAAACACAATGTTTCAGCTGATCCATTCTTTGGCCTTTTTCAGGTGTAAAATCAGAGTGTGATGGAGTAAACAGAAATTTTATTTTTAAATGGGGTAACCCTTATAATGCAGGGCCCGGGTGTTTCTGTGTCTTGTCAGGTTTAGGTCTGTTGAGAAGCAGAAGCCACTTCGGGTTGAACTCCACACTTGTCTGACTAATGCATTTAGTTGACGTTTTGATGTAATGCCTTACCCAGACAAGTGCGGAGTTCAACCCGATGTGGCTTCTGCTTCTCAACAGACCCAAACCTGACAAGACAAACACTTGGGCCCTGCGTTATAAGGGTCACCCCCCTTTAAAAATAAATCGTCCGGAATTAGATACATTGGGTTAATGCAGGCACATGAACTATTTAAGTAAACGAATAGGATTCAAAGCCATACCATAGCTTTTGTGGATTTAGTAAGAATGATGGCTTTGTCAGTTTGGAGACATTTCTAAAATTCACTCTAAGTCCAATGAATTTAATCATAGGTTAATGTTCCCTCTATGTGCACAGCTTAGAGGGAACTATGCTTGTAGTATTTTGTGGTTTTGAGTCCCACTGCCATTTATAATTGAAATATTTTGCTTTTTGGAATAACATTTTCTATCATAAGTTAATTAAAAAATAAAATTGAGAAATAACACAGGTTCTTTATAAAACTTGTCTAAATATTTTATTCTTATCAAATTTGAAATAGTTTATCTTTAAGCATGATATATTTAGGAAAAGTAAATAAAATGATTAAATTCAGTTTTAAAGCATAAGTCATAAAGTCCATTCATGTTTCTACCTAACAATAAATGCTTAACATTTTCAGAAACTAAGACAGAAGAGGCTGTGGTTTCTAAATTTGTCACCCTGGAAAATACTCTTACAAGTGCTGAAAAACCAAACCTTGTGCAAGGGAGTGTTATTTCTGCAATATGTGGCGAAACGGAAAAACCAGTCAATGTTCCAAAATCTGTGGAAAATACAGTCCCAGAGATTATCAAAGATACTGCAATATCTGTAGAAAAGTCACCTCAGCAGATAGCTGAAGAGACTGCAAAGTCCATAGAAACTGCCTCCCCAGAAGTTGCTAAAGATGCTTACAAATCCAGAGAGGTCCAAATATCTGCAGAAATGGAAATCTTGAAGATTGCAAAAGAAGCCTTGCAGCCTGCAGAGGAGGCCCCTATGACCGAAGAGGTCCTGGTGACTGTGGATACTGCAGCTGAAGAGGTCTCAGTGACCACAGAAACTAAGGCCAAGCAGATTGTTGAGGATGTCATGACTGCAGCCAAGGCAGCCCTGATAAACACAGCATCAGAGGAGGTTCTAATGACTGCAGAATCTCTTACTGGGCAGATGACCGAAGAGGCCCCAGTAGCTGAGAAGGCCCCAACAACCACAGACATAGCAGCCAAGATCTTCCTAGTGGACACAACAGTTGAGGGGATCCCAATGATTGCTGAAGAAGCTCTGATAACTGCAAATACTGCAGCTGACGATGTCCCAACAACTGTGGACACTGCAACTAAAGATGCCTTAATGAGTTCAGAAGCTGATGCCTTGCAGATTGGCGCAGCGGTTCTGGTGACTGCAAGCACTGCTGCTGAAGAGATTGCAATGACTGTGGTGGATCAAGCTGTCAAAGAGGCTTTAACTGCTGCGGAAAGTGTGACCAAGGAGACTCTGATAACTTCAAACACAGCAGCTGAGGAGGTCTCAATGACTGAAGAAGTTGTTGGCAGTCAGACGACTGAGCTGGCTCCAACGACAGACAAAACAGTCAAGGAGGTCCCAATATCTATGCGACCTGATGCCCAGCAGATTGCTGAAGTGCCCCAGGCAATCACAGCCACTGCAGCTGAGGAGATCCCAATGACTGTTGACACTGCAACCGAGGAAGCCTCAGTGACTGAAGAAGTTGTTGGCAGTCAGATGACTGAGCCGGCCTCAGTGACTGGGAAGGCTCCAATGGATGACACAACAGTCAAGGAGGTCCCAATATCTATGCAACCTGATGCCCAGCAGATTGCTGAAGTGTCCCAGGCAATCACAGCCACTGCAGCTGAGGAAATCCCAATGACTGTTGACACTGCAACCAAGGAAGCCTCAGTAACTGAAGAAGTTGTTGGCAGTCAGATGACTGAGCCGGCCTCAGTGACTGGGAAGGCTCCAATGGATGACACAACAGTCAAGGAGGTCCCAATATCTATGCAACCTGATGCCCAGCAGATTGCTGAAGTGCCCCAGGCAATCACAGCCACTGCAACTGTGGAGGTCCCAGTGATTGCTGAAGAGGCTCTGATAACTGCAAATACTGCGCCTGAGGATATCCCAACAACTATGGACACTGCAAATAAAGATGCCTTAATGAGTTCAGAAACAGATGCCCTGCAGATTGACGCTGAGGTTCTGGTGACTGCAAGCACTGCTGCTGAAGAGATTGCAATGACTGTGGTGGATCAAGCTGTCAAAGAGGCTTTAACTACTATGGAAAGTGCGACTGAGGTGACTCTGATAACCTCAAACACTGCAGCTGAGGAGGTCTCAATGACTGCAGAAGTTGTTGGCAGTCAGACAACTGAGCCGGCTCCAATGACAGACACAACAGTCAAGGAGGTCCCAATATCTATGCGACCTGATGAAGTGTCCCAAGCAACCACAGACACTGCAGCTGAGGAGATCCCAATGACTGTTGACGTGGCAGCTAAAGAAATGTTGATGTCTGTGGAAACTGAAGCCCAGCAGATTGCTGAGGAGGCTTTGGTGACTGCTGATACAGAACAAGAAGACATAGGAGTTGTGGAAGAAGAGGCAGCAATTCCTCAAAATATTGCAGAGGAAAATACACCAGCAGATAATAATCATGAAATAGAAATTGAAAAAGTTGAGGCAGTAACAGTGAAAGAAAATATTTCTACCATAACAAATGGTGATGAGAAGCTAGAAAAACCAGAGGTGAGCAATGTGACTACAATGGGGGATTCAACATCTTTGAGTAAATAGAGCCAGCAGAATTAACTGCATTGGTTAAAGATTAAGAGTAGTTTAAGAGGGTGGAGCATTCCTTAAAGTAAAACAGTCCCCCAAATTGAGAAAGATGCAGCAGTTTCTGTGGAAATACCCTGGTTACAACTGTAGAAGCAAGCTTAAATTGAAGTCATGTTGACTGCCATTGCTAAGAATATGATGTTTGAAGATGGAGAAAATGTAGTTGAAAAAAGTCACTGAAAGTAAGATCACACCAGAGATTAAAAAGGATGAAACAGTTTCTTAAAATGTTTCTGCTGTAACTACAGATCCGACTGAAGAGATTAAGTGACTGTGGAATCAAAACTATGCAGAAGAGATGATTTTAAAAAGATCACTTTGATGCCATTTGGTTATTGAAAAATGCAGTGAAATATTTCATTCCCAGCCTGACTTTCTTTTTTTTTTCTTTTTTTTTTTTTTTTTTTTTTTTTTTTTTTTTTTTAAATTATAAACTGGGTGTTTTGAAATATCAACTATGAAAATTTATAACTTTTTATTGCAATGAGATTTTGAACTGAAATTTTAACTGTAGAAACTAGATGTGCTAAAACTCTTCCATACAATTTGAGTTGTGTGACCACACAAACGATTTGAAAAAGCTTGGTTGTAACCGAAATTCAAGTGGGTTTTTTCTTCCTGCTTGTCGACACACAGTTGAAAGAGAGTAACCCTTCTGCCTTTGGACCCAACATTGCAAATAGTCAGAGAATGTATAGTTTGATTTTTCCAAGTAGTGATCGGCTGTGATGTACATAATTCGAATCAGCTAGCGCGGGTTGGTGCCTGCTCAGTAACCAGCTCTGGTTCCTTCCCAGCAGGAACCAAGCCTTTTCAAATCGTTTGTGTGGTCACACAACTGAAGCGTAAGAACTCAAATTTCATGAAAAGGTTTTAGCGCATCTGTAGTTTCTACAGTTAAAATATCAGTTCAAAATCTCAATGCAATAAAAAGTTATAAATTTTCATTGTGCATATTTTTTCAGAACACAATATCTTATAATTTTCTCCCCCGATTGGCTTCCAAAATTCTATTATGGATACTGTCTATAATTTTGAGGAGTCATTATCATTCCAAAAGTTGTTTGGACTATTGAACTCGTTCTTTTTTCTGATCTGTGTGGCTCGCATTACTGGGAATGAGCTGAACTGGTTGGTGTATTTGCCACCATTTCTTTAGGAAAGAGACTCCTCTCTTTCCTTACTGATTGTACACCTGAAGAAGGCTGTAGAATAGATCCGCCGAAATAATAGCAAGAGGCTCTCAAAGAATGAGTTCAATAGTCTGAACAACTCTTGGATTAATATTGTGATAACTCTGAATAAACATAATTTTATAATTAACCCTTTCGAGACTCCCGGGACATCTGACTGAACAGGGAAAGACTTATAAGCGATGTGATATGCTAATTCAGTGATTTTTATCTGTCCCCGGATAAATGTCTAATAGGAATAAATGAACATTTTTCGATTCCATAAAGGATAGTTTTCTTGGTACTTTTTGATTTTGGTCGATTGGGACAAACACGAAAAGTTCCTTGCTAAATATTATACCGGTGTTACCTGAAACAATATCCGTGCTGAAGATAATTCCGTCATATTCATTAAATTCTCTCCCCTTTTCAACTTTTTACAAAACAATTTACGTAGGAAACACAATAACTTTATTTAAAAAATACAAAGCAATGATTTATTTTTAATACAAAGTTTGATACAAAATAATTTGTTTTAATACTAATAATTTATTTATTTAATACTAATAGTTTTTAATAATAATGATTTTATTAATTTAATTATCAATAATTTAATTTTAAAACAAAACAAATTTAAGGTGTATGGAGCCGCTAGAGACTTCCTATCTACAATTTCATCCAAATCCATGTTGCAAAAATTTGAAATTAAATGAAATTGAAAATATATTAAAATAAATTTCAATAAAAATCTAGAATATTAAGATGAAGGTAAATAGTAAAAGGAAATAATAAGGAAATAATAGTCAAAGTACTTATGATTTTTACGACTGGACTGGATAATTTTTTGGATTGGATTGAATTTTAAATGTTGTCACGTGACAGCGATGATTAAAATTCATTCAGTTTTGTTTTTGTAAATTGAAATAAAATTTCGGAAAATTAATTAATAAAAATTCAGATTAAATGAAACAAATTATGAAATTAAAATCGGGAACGCTGTGCTATTATTTTAATGTCAGAATTCTTCCGCACAGTTATTGTTTCTGGTAACACTGGTATATTTCAAGAGATTTTTTTTTTTGTTTGTTCCAACCCACGAACTCGGAAAGTACTGTTAATTAAATGAAAATTAACATGTTTTGGGCTTTTTTTTTTTTATATAGTTTTAAAAAATTCAGGCATTAACCCTTTATAGGGCAGCCCTAAAAATATTTTAGATATAAAATTTTTGTATGTTAAACTAGACCTAATTACAAGATATTTTCAGTTGCAAGTTTTCTGAAATTCTTTTGTTTATGGGGCAAAACCCCCTCTGAAGTGATCATATATGGTGCCTTGCCCAAAAATGGAAAATATAAAAAATAGAAAGTTAAATAAAACATAGAAATAAAGAATAACATTCAATATAATAAATAGATACAAAAAATTGATATTGACAAAAAAAATAACACCTCCAGGTTGATTTTAAAATTTTATTGTGCGTGCCAAAAACAGGCTAATTTAATGGTGTGCGATATGCCTCAAAAACAGTTTCTGTCTTTGTTCAAGCACAAGTGTACTTTGCAAAGCTTGCAGACCACATTGGTGCGGATTATGGTGTCTTTGTGGCTACAATATTTGCATGTGGCTGACGGGTCCTCAGGTGATTATATATAGTCACTTGCCCGATAAAGGGTTAACCACCTTAATAAAGGTTAGTCTTGAAATTTCGTCTTGCTGCCAGTTCATTGAAATACAGCAAATATTGAAATAAAAAAATCCATTGTGAACATGCTTATTTATTTTTCTTTCCTCTTACTTGATTTTGCTTGTCATCTTGATAAATAGTTGATGTGTGTAGCTTAGAACTTTAATCCAAATGTCATGATGTCTTTCCCAGTAATAAAAATATGGAAGCCAATACTTTATTAATGATTTCTCTGTAATACAAATGTACATTAAAGATTTTGATTTGTGATTGGTGTATTATTTTCTTTTAAAATCTTCCTGAAAATGGATTTGTCATTGGTCTGGATGATGAAACATGAAGAACCATCTTCACTTTATTCCACATTAGAAGCATAAATCCTCAGTCACAATCAGAAATACTGTACATGCTGGTTTATAAGATGAATGGTTTACATGGGTATTTGGAGGACTACGGCTCACTGCAACTCATCCAAGCTCCATAAACTTCCATATTGAGCTTCAGTAGACAGCTCCCTAGTCATAATACCAGTGCATTGGATGAAGTGTAATATTTGTATAGTTTTTAAAAAGAATTAAATGTTTCTTATATACCAGCATATATGGTAAGTGATGGATGTTGCCGTTTATGAAAGCGGTTCAGTGTTAAGGCAAAAAAAAAACCAACTGTTGATAATAAAACCGAACTTGGAGTAGCATTTGTTACCAGAGCTTAGGATACAGAATCACAAGAAGAATTCAAGAGAAGTCGCAGTAAGTGAAATAATGAAAAATCAAATCCGGGTTAAAAGTCCATTTTTTACATTTCTGATATTTTAAAACCTTTTTGCTTCAATGAAAACTTGTTTTCATGTGTGGGTAAAAAGACCTTGTGGAACATTTAAGGTAAAATGAAAGAGAAATGAATTAATCATCACAGGGTGAGCGGGAGAACCTGGACTTAAACCAGGGTTTACCTGTAAGATCGATTGTACCCATCATTGCCTTGTTTCTCTAGGGTCCAACTTGCATTTATGGCAGAGGTCGTGTTTTATCTACATGAAACTGCTAAATCTTTAGAAAAGACCACCATTGATGAGGAATACTGTTATGGTCATAAAGAATCCAAAATACCATTTTGGTTAAGTGTTGTTTGTTCCTGTGTTGCTGAAGATAGGGAAAAGTTTTCTTGGGAAAGCTGATAAAAAGGTGATTAATTAGAAAAAGAAAAGTCCTTTTTTTTTTCTTTTTTCAAATTAATAACTTTATCGGGTCCTCTGTTTTTTTTTTTTTTTTTTTTTTTTTTTTTTTTTTTTTTTTTTGGGAAAGCAGAAGATAACTAGTTGTGCATTGTGGGTCAGTGATTAATGACCTCTGGTGTCAATATATTCAGGACCACAAGCCAGCGAAATTAGATTGGTTTTCCTGTGTGCACTCAGATCAGCTTAACTACACCGATGAGCATTCGAATATTGGCACAATTTGAGCTTCTATGATTATATGATCAATGTCTTTTTAAAGTCACAGAACTTACTGGAGACTTACACCATTGTGCTCAGCCAATGTAAAACCTTTGGGAACCCCCGAACACATTCCATCTTGCAAGAAGCTTGTAGGGTAGAAGTTAGTTGTCGGAACAAAACCACATACTCAGGCAATAAATCTTCTTACACCTAAATGAGAAGTTTCCTGTTTGTCTCTTGTTAGCAGATGATCAACTCAACACATCTAAAAACCATGGCACAACAAAATCGAAGAGGGGCTAGAAGGTATTTGCAGACTTTAGAACACTATTGCATGTCACCTCCAATAATTTGTCTTCATAACTGCAGGAATAGTTGTAACACACTGGTCTAACAAACATTGCAATTAACAAACATCATCATCATCATGTTTGTCCTTTGTAGTTGAAGATGACCAAAGCTTAGGTTCTGAGTGGTGCAGATTGCACTGCATAGTCTGAAGTCATGACTTGCGCTTGACTTTGATTAAAGTTTGGAAGAGTTGCATGTATTGTCAGCCACAATCCAGTAGCAAGACATAATCAGGACGGCTGGAAACAGACCGGGATGCGGTGGATAACCAGGGTGCTCAACATGTCATGCTGTGCTCTCTGCACTCCACAACGCATTGCTGATTGTCGCTTCCTGCCCATTGAATTAACTGTTGGTTTCCTCTGCGCAGTCTGTCGAGTTCAAGAAAAGAAAAAACTTGGCAAAGGGAAAAAAGAGTTGGGGGTGGTAATAATAAATGTAAAACCTTTGGGAGCCCTTAACATATTCCAGCTTGCAAGAAGCTTGTAGAGTAGAAGTTAATTTTTCCCATTAAATACTGTATTAAAATGCATATTACAATGTTCCCTCTATGACGGTCATGAGACAAATTATTTTAAAATTACTAAGCTTTGTTTCATCTGGCATAAAGCCAAACGAAGGAAATAGGGTGTTGCATCAATCTTCCAAGTAAAGAGGACTTGCCTGCCTTGAAAATCAGCATATGAAATCCTGGTTTTTACATGGGCTTGAACACTGACTACTGATGTGTATGGGATATGCACAACTATCTAAGACTCTTAAAATATCTGTAATTTTTACTTGATCTAGATTTACTTCTCCCACTTCCCAATAGCCTTTTATCCTTTTCGTTCTATGCATTAAAGTTATAATAAACATTTTCCCCATTAAATACAGTATTAAAAATTCATATTGCAATGTTCTCTCTAATTTTTTGTACTTAGTGTGAGCAAAAATCTTATGTTGTGCAATTTTTCCCCCTGTGACAATGTATGTGTGCACTGAATGCTTGGGCAACAGAAGCAGTTAGCTGAGAGATTATTTTCAATAAGTATAATTATCAAATATTATTATCATACTTATAATTATAAGTTACTACATTGTTTAGTAACTAACCAATTTCCTTTGTGCACTGGTTGCAAAATGTGTGTGTCTGCGTACAGCCTAGAGGGAACTATGATTACATATGAATCAAATAATTAAAAAAACAAACTTGTTATAACTATGAAAGTTTTCAATAATTTGTATCATTATTGATAACTATAATTTCCTTTTTTTCATATAATATCTGTAACATTTAAACACAAGCATAGTACCCATAAAGAAATATTATTATTATTATTATTTAAAAAAAAAGAAATGTATTATTATGTCGCTCCTCAGCAATTCTACCTAGGATCAGAGTATAGTATCTGTGCGCTCATTGAAAAGTATTACACACACATACATAAATGTGTATACACTGGTGAGCCAAAACCTTATAACCATCTGCCTAATAAAGTGTTGATCATCTATGGGCTTCCAAAACTTATCTTATCTGATCAGAAAGTACTTGGACTAAACCAACCATGGCACAAAGTTACATTCATAGAACACTTGATGAAGAAGTAACGTATTACAGGCCTACCCCTGTTATAACATGGTTTGTTATAGTGCGGTTTGCGATATATTGTGAGTGGACTCCAAAATATTAATTTAGCTCCAAAATAGCTATATCTAGCTTCAAAATAGCTATATTGGCAGATAGTTATCACAGATCTGTTATAATGCGATTGGCTTTCTTAGATCCCAACACCCGTGTTTTAATGGGGGATGCCTGTACCAATGGCTTGCAAGACTAACATAATATTCAAAGTACAGAGGATGCCGCTTATTGTGATCACTTTGGGACAGGCTCTTTTAAATAACTAAAACCGGCTGATAACATTAAACAAAGGATAAATAAAAATATTTGATTATAGTAGGTGGATAATTTTAAATAAAGTGTTTGGGTCCGACTGATTTTGATAACAATAAATGGCTTCCTCTATATAATTATTCTCTCAGTCTGATTTGAAAGAAAGAAAGTAGAAAGCTCAGAGAGGAGATGAGGAAAAGGAAGCAAGACAAATCTTGGCGCAGACTACAGACAAACCAGCGTTGGGGAGAACTTCAGCTTCTGATGACAACAGCAGTCAAGGGATGAACTGGACTGATTAAGAATAAACCTTGTTATTCAAGGGATTGAATTATAGACAATGCACTCACGATTATAAACAGAGTAAATCCTACATTCAGTTTAAAATCCCACCAAATAGCTTATTGGTCGTCTCACAATATTTATTTAATGCATGTTATTAAATATATTTGCATTTTTTGTGAAGTCGATATTGTAAAGATTATTACCAATCTAAGGGAAGTAACTCTAAACATATTTCGTGACTGTCTAATTTTAGTGAGGCGCATTGAATTATCCCCCTTTGATCAATGATTTAAGTTTTTAGAGTTATCCCCCGTTCTATAGAGTTATTCCCCTTAGACCAGGCATTTTAATTTTAAGGAGAAAGAAAATTTTGGAATTTATTTTTTGAAATAGTATTTGAATTTAAAACGATTTATTTTACATTACTATCGAGGCATTTGGTACTTTATTACTGAAATGTCACATCTGAATGCATTAACATTTTTAGAAAAGTTTAACACAATGACCGTCCATGTGAACTATTCATAAAAGAAAAGAAAAATTAACATTTCTGTTATTTCTTTTCTTTTCATTCTTGTACATTAAATATATTGGATACTAAATATCTTAAACAACAATCTGGTAAAGATCTACACCCGTTAACCAAATAGAAAAAAAAATAGTAACAATTTTGTTTGCCAGTCTGTGCTTTAAATCCATTAAACCCTAAGAATTTTGTGGAAAAAAATGGGTTTTTTAAAAGTTTTACGAGGGGGGGGGTTCTATTTACAATGTAACTGTATG
>VCCN01003571.1:1587539-1607601 GCA_006491835.1 Architeuthis dux | reverse complement strand
CCACAGCAACGGTTTCGGGGTAATTTAAATATATATATATATATACACTTTTTAAAAATGTATTTTTGGATAACTACAAATGTTGCCAACATAAAACTTGTATCAGAGGAAAGTAAAACTTTTAAAGTTTTTTGGCAGTATTTACAATGACTCAATATAATCCATTTCTTCCCAAACACACCCAGCATATCCTGTGTGGATTATTGGTTTGACATTTGTTGTGTGACCATACACACACACATATATATATATTTGTGTGTGTGAGTGTGTATTCATTAACAACTTGTGTATATGAAAATAATAGCCAAATAGATTAACTCCCAGTGGGATTTAGATACACGAGTATCTTCCAGTACTAAAGTCTTTTTGGTGATAACATTGACCTATTAACTGTAGAGCATTCAATAAGACTTTATCACAGAATGAATAAATCTGGACATCAGTTTCAAGAATCAGTCTGGGTTCTAATCCCACAGGCATTTAAACTAATACAGCAATCGTTTTATGTATTTGATTTATGTTGGGACCATAAATAAAGGCTACTTTATTGCAAAAAATGACATTCAGATTTGTTAGAAACTGGCAAGCAAAACTGTCAACATCAATAAAATCAACATCAACATCAACATAGGTTTCTTCAGTTTTTAAATGGGTTTGGTTGGCTATGTTTGTGGCATGCATACAGGCCACACAAATGGAGCTAGAGGGCTGAAATTTAAACATTTACTCCCTATTATGTCAAGAAAAAACATTTTTTTGTTTTTTTTTAATTCCCCCTAAATAGGTTTTTAGTGGTGGGTTCAATTTACAGTGTAAGTTTATGCTAAATTGGTCCCTTAGTTTTGTGTCCTGCAGTGTTCATGCTTGTTTTTTAAAAAACTTTTGACCTTTTTAAGCCAAACAAAAGGTAAGAGAAGTAACTTATTCATTGATCACTCCTTTTTCCAATTTTTTAATTGATCACCCCCAACACGGCATGTTGCCTCAAGATGTTGTTCACATGATGCTTTCTATTGAGCTACTAACCAGACCTGTGTTTTATTTGTATTGGATTGATAGCTGACTGGCTCTATGTTTGATCAGTAGGGTGAGTTCAGGAGTCAGTTCATGGTATCTTTTATTTATCATGTAAAGTATTAGAAGATATTTCACAGCTTGGGGCAAATATCTAGTTCTAAAGGTTTTTTTCTCTTTTTTAGCATAAAAGTGCTTAGAATCCACAAATATAAAACACATTGTGTATCCATATATATTTTGTGTGTAACTTGATGACGTTATGAGGTCTGATATTGTTAAGCAATTAATAGGATGTGAATTGTTGCCCGGCAACAACAATTTAAGAATGTGAACAATAAAACTTTTTTGTATTTAACACTTTTCAGTGTGCACAGCAACACTACTCTCTGATCCTACACAGAAGTGCTGGTGAGCGACTTTTTGATCCTAGTCGTAGCACACAGATATTCTGATCCTAGGCAGAAGTGCCAAGCCATATGTAAATAATTCTGTCATTCTTGATGGGTACTATCCTAGTATTATAGTAAGTCCTGGTTATATTATAATAACAATAATTATTCTAACTAGTGAATGTTATTTTCATCACATCTAGGTTGATATCTTCTTCAGCTATGTGATACATCACAGCAACAATGAAAACTTGGATACAACTCTTAATAATTTATGAAATAATTACAATAAATTTGTCCTTCCAAGTTTTGTTTGGATAACTGAATTCATTTTGTGTTGTTACCACAATGTTTTGGCTGATTCATTCTGCAGCCTTCTTAAAGTATATAATACTTAAGAAAAGAGAGGGGTCTCTTCTTTTTTTTTTTACTACATAAGATGGTTACTAATATACAGACAGGTCTGGTTAGTCACTCAATAGAACTCTGGTATTCAACAATATAGTTAGGAAAATTTATTTATTAGCATTTGTTTAATGTTGGAAAGTTCTTTGTAGAATAATGTGTGGGAAGAGGAGATTATATATGCTCTGTTAATAAAATTTTTAATGACTGTTATAATTGAGATGACAAGAATTCAGGCTTGTGGGTTTCTTATATAGGGAGATAGTAATAACTAAGGCTTCCAATTTTCTCATCTGTTCAATTCACAATACCAGAAGGAAACATTATATTCTTATTTAAAAAAAAAAAATATTTATTAAATATATATACACATATTTATGTGTGTGTGTGTTATGTATTTGTGTGTATATAAAAACAGACATTTTTGGAAGTGGTATATTTTGTCTATAACTGGGTTTTATTTCTGGCTATTCTTGGCTGGTAATCTATGAAATAAGTAGAGAGGCCTAATTCCTGGTGATCCATCTCCCAAGCAGCAACTCCCCATTGCACTAAAAGGAGTAGTCCTTTTAGTGCAGTGTGGACAGGTTCTGAAGGCTGTGGAAAAAGCCGATTGAACTGGGAGATTTCTGAACACAACCATCATACAGTCTCCACATAAAAAACAACCTTGCATCAAATTTCCCCCCTGTGAGGAGGCAGATAAATAAGCAGGCAGGGGAATGGAAATGGGGGGAGGGGTATGCAGGGTATGGCATATACCTACTTCTCAATTTCCAGGTTTTTGGTATGTTCAATGTCTACTAATGGAGACATTTCCATATACCTAGTTCCCAAAAACCAGCCTTACCTGAAACTTAGTTCCCAAAACCCAGCCATACCTTATACTTAGTTCCCAAAACCCAGCCTTACCTTATACCTAGTTCCCAAATCCAGCTTTACCTTATACCTAGTTCCCAAAACCCAGCCTTACCTTATACCTAGTTCCTAAAACCCAGCCTTACCTTATACCTAGTTCCCAAAAACCAGCCTTACCTGAAACTTAGTTCCCAAAACCCAGCCTTACCTTATACCTAGTTCCCAAAACCCAGCCTTACCTTATACCTAGTTCCCAAAACCCAGCCTTACCATATACCTAGTTATCAAAACCAAGCTTTACCTTATACCTAGTTACCAAAACCCATTTCCATCACTGTTAATAAGTATAAAACAATGTGTTAAAGGATCTGTTTTGAAAGTGACTCAACAGTTTTCAGGAGTCATCATTGTCCTTCAAGGTTGAAGATGGCCATAGCTTAAGTTCTGAGTGATGCAGCAGTAAGTAAGGGAGAGTTGTGCATGTCAGCCTCACCCTCTCGTACCTGCCTGCCTATTTCCAGTGGCAATATATAGACAGACTGGGATGCAGTGGATGACTAAGGTGCTCTGTGTGACATGCCATGCTCTTTGCCCCCCACAACATATCACTGACCTTAAGGGAGACTCACTCCCGTGTTTGGAATCAGAGTTGTCTGTCTCTTAGACTGCTTGCCAACTATGGCTAGAGATCCCAGCCCTACTGATGGGAGAAGATGTGGATTCATGCCTTTCCCAAGGGCACAAACTGAACATAAACTGTCTCAGCCAGAGATTACATTCTCCGCGCTGTTAACCATTAGGCCACTCGCACATCTACAGTTTTCAGGAGTAATTGGCAGAGAAATAAGGTTTCAGTAATGGAATTATATACTGTGTAAAGAGATCAGAGTGAATCTTTGAATACAAGTTAAGATGGAGCCTGATTATGGCACTGGGTCACAGTAAACCAATAGCATCAGCAGACATCAATACTAGGAGATGGCTTGCTGCCATGCTATCATTTGACAGTGCCGAATCGAGGAAGAAATAAAAAGAGAAGGAAAAAGCGATGCAGCAAACTATCTTTTCTCGGATATATGTCTGCCATAACAAAGAATCTTTTGTTGAATTTCCATCCATGTCCTGCCATCAATACATTGTTTTTTCAATTGCTCTTGCAAAATGGGACCTTATTTTTTATGCTATTGTACTTGCTGTCTGTCATTTTATACAGAATAGAATAAAAAGATGCAGACTTATCCAACTAACTTGATATGCCACAAGAAAATGTTCAATGAAAAAGATCTTAAGATTTTTTTATTAGATGAAGCATTGTCAACCATTATAATTTTTTTGACTACTATTTCTTTCATCTTAATTTCAGATGTTTATGTTTACGTACACTAGGGGTATTAGTAGTAATATTATCTTGAGATTTCTGATCTGCCCTGTTTACTGATGGCCGTAGAATGAAGTCTGAATAGTTGCAATGAAAAGTAACAGTCGGGAAAATATCCAGATATCCTATTCTATGGAATATAATCAAAACAGAATCCAAAGAAGAGCATGAAAAAGACAGAAATAAACTTTATGTTTCAACATTATATTCTAAAGAAACTAGCATTCCAAGGGAAATTATGAATCACCACCACCCATATATGCTGCGCCATTATATTAACTAGTATAATAAGTTATCTTTCCTGATTGTGTATACCAATATATAGTTTTGTTAGAGTTACCTCCCATCATGGGTGTAACTCTCCTGTGGGTATTGAAAATATCCTTGTGCTGTATTTTCGCTGATTAAATGTTGTAACTTTGTTTATTTGGGTATTCTGCATTATTTAATATTGGCATTGTGTTAAAAGGTTGCCATTGTGATAAAATGTTGGAAAAAATGGTGATCAATGAATAAGTTGCTTCTCGCCTTTTGTTGGACTGTGATCACTAAAAAAGGTCTGAATTTTCAAAAATCAAGTGGGCACAAACTAAGGGACCAATTTAGCATAAACTTACATTGCATATTGAAGCCACCTCCAAAAACCTATTTAGGTGGGGAATTTTCAAGATTTCATAAGATGAAAGAAATACTAGTAAAAAAATTAATAACTGATACCGTTTCATCAAAGAAATTCAAAGACTATTACATCTAATACTACTAGTATAAATAAAACAATAACATCATGGTGGCATAGTGGAGATTTGAGAAGAAAAAGAATATAACTATATGGCTTATTTGAACACTGTTTACTGGTGAAACATTGGTGGCCTAGTCAGTAAAGTACTGTCAGTGAAAGATGGGCTCCCAAGGATAAGGGATGTGAGTTTAAATCTCGACAGAGACTTATTCTATATTTCTGATCCATGCTGCATATTTAATGGTCATAGAATAACAATAAAAACAAAAAAACACTAGCATTCCACATATATACTGTGTTGGTGGTGATCAATTAAAAAGTTGGAAAAGGGGGTGATCAATGAATAAATTACTTCTCTCGCCTTTTGTTGGGCACTAAAATGTCAAAATTTTTAAAAAACCAGCATGAACACTTTTGGGATACAAACTAAGGGACCAATTTAGCATAAACTTACATTGAAAATTGAACCCCCCCCCCACCTCTAAAAACGTATTTGGTGGGGGGGGATTTAAAAAAACAAAAAGAAACATTTTCAATACTCATTGAGGGGAGTGTGTGTGCTAAAAAATTTAAATTTCTACTATCAATGGTTAGGGCTGGGAAAAGTCTGGATACATAGATACATATAAATGTCAGAATACATGAATAACCTAAACCCAGCAATAAACCAGTGTTGTGGGTAGCAGTGATTAATATAATAAAAGAAAGACTTGTTAAAAACTAATAATAATTAACAATGCTTCTAAGAAATCCAAAGCCTATTACATTTACCAATCCAGTATTTGAGATAGGAGCTCCGATTTAATACTTAACAACTGACTGCTCTAACCAACAGACAAAATTTGCCTCTAAGTTTTAGTATATGAAAAGACATTTCATTGTCCATACAAGAATGAAAGGCTGAGTACACTGTTTGATGTCTCTCTATCAAATGAACTGTCAACCATAAGTTAGGTCAGCTGTCGGTAAATACTTCACAATAGTCTGAGTACAAATAAGATCAAATACCTCCTTAAGCTTGGTTTTCATGGATCTTATGAGGATGATTATTTGGATGATTTCCAAGAAATGATGTTAATCATTCTAGTTCATAACACACAAGCGTCTGATGAGGCGGGTAAAGAAACCTTTAGAATACTTGTTTGGAAATGCCTTGTTGCTTCTATGAAAGTGCATTAGAGATGGTAGGAACATAGGAACAAACGTATGAATGCTAATATATGTAGTGGCCTGGAAAGTAAATACAAGGTGGTATCTGAGAGTTCCCAGACTCTACGTGTTGTGATTGTACTGTTCAACAGAAATGTGTGCGCAGCTCACGCTCATTGTTACTCAGCCTACAGAGTCAGTCTGCCAATAGGCTTTGTGTTATCTACTTGTTTTCGTTGTGTGAGAACATCTCTGCGATCTGTATCAGATTTTGTGTGAACATTCTTTAGGTCGAACTCAGGTTTTTCAGTGGAATGCATGTTTTAATTACCATGTTGTCATCACATAACTCAAGGACGGCTAGTGCTATGGTCACCAAAGTTTCAAAGGACTGCAGAAAAATTTGAAAATTCCCAATTCTTTTTTTTTGGGGGGGGGGCCTAGTCAGGGAACTTTCTGATAGCCCCTGCTATGTGGGAAAGCCATATCTGTTGTCCGTGTTCAGTTAGTCCCTCCCCAGGTGATTGAATAAAATAAAGAACATTGTAAAGCAAGCAGTATTACTGTTTATGCCTTGGAAGTAATTTGATTGGATAATGATAAGACTAATGTCAAATGGTGCCGAATCAGTTTACAATCTTTAATTATATACTTCAAGAATGTATTTTACAAGTTCTCAGACATATTGATTGGAGAAATCAAATAGATATGATAAAACCATCACTTGGCTTGATCTATATCTCAAGTTACTGTACTATTTGTGTAGATGTGAATTCTTATCTGAGTCGCCAAAACTATTTACTGTGAAAGGTTTAGAAGTCAATAGTTATCTGACTTCGCAGTCTGATCTATAGTCTGCTAAATGGTGTGAATAACTAACTAACCCAGAAGGTTATATAGGTATGTGAACAAAAACTGGGAGAGTCCACTCTACACACATTGATCGGGTGAGAGTCACGTGAGAATCAATAGTCAAGTATTTATACCCATGCATGTGTAGAAGTCACTTTTCTATAGCAGTAAACAGAACACCACTCAGAAGAGCTCTGATACCCAAGGTAGGTAACTTTTGTCTTGTATTTCTCTATGCATATAATTTGTAGGTAATCTCTTTGACAGAGTCTATATATTAGGCTGCATGTTTAGCGCTCTCTCAGTTTCTTTACTCTCTAAAATCTTAAGTTCCACTGATTGTAACCCACTAAGCAGGCCCCATACGTTTTATTCTTGGTGAATTTATAGGCTTTTATCACCACATCTCTCAGCATTTAATCACATACCTCTCAACAGCCTAATACTCATTCTCCCAAGTTATCATGCCACAACTGATATCTGTTCAAAGACATATAATCTTTTACAGATGTAGATATCAAGTCTCATGAACTTAATTGCAAAACATTGGTTCTTCTATTTAGATCAAAGATAGTAACGTCCATAATATTTATGACTTGAAGTCAGCTTTGAGCATTGAATTGGCTTATTTTCTGTAATAACAAAATAAATAATTTTACTGGTAGAGAAAAGAAATTGATGATAAAACATCAAATTCTGTAACTTTTTATCTGAAGTTTGTTTAAGCCAATTTCAGCACTCAATTTGCATTGAAAATAAAAATTAAAAATAAATGTTTGTAATCTGGAATTAATGCAAGTGTTACTGACAGAATAGTGCTATTATATATATAATTATTATTTTGTAGCAGTGTTTTAATATAGAAATGCTTTGCAAATAATTTCATCATAGAAAACTATTGCAAACCAGGAAAAAGAGGCAAGCATTGGCAGAATTCTCTAACTCTAAATTATGTTAGAGCTTGAATACTTTTCTCAGAATTCTAACAATATTTAGAAAGGTCAGGGTTTTGCATAAACTAAAATTAAGTGTTTTTAATAAATATAAAAATAATATTCAAATGGTTCTTCGGACGATTGAACTCCTTCTTGTTATTTGTGTTGTAAACATGACGTTTCGGCCGATCCATTCTTCGGCCTTCTTCAGGTATAAAATCCGAGTGTGATGGGTTAAATAGAAATTATGTTTAAAGGGGGGTAGCCCTTATAGCGCATGGCCCGGGTGTTTCTGTGACTTTGTCCTGTCGGGTTTAGATTTGTTGAGAAGTGGAAGCCACATCGGGTTGAAATCCGCACTTGTCTGGCTAATGCATTTAGTCAACATTTTGATATGAGCTGCCTCTTTGATTTTTCTCTGCTTCCAACAACGTTCTCTGTCGATAATCTGGACTTTCTCCTAAAGAGGAAGATGCTCGCCGTTCTCTCTCCAGATGTGGTTGGCCATAGCAGATTTATCTATCTCACCCCTGATTATGGCCTTCTTGTGTTCATCCTCTTTGGCTTAAGTTGTTTAAAAATGAAAAGTTGTTTCCCATGACTACAAGATCAACTCTCATTTTTCAAAGATAGTAACTTCCACAATATTTATAACTTGAAGTCTGCTTTGAACATTGAGTTGGCTTAACTCAGCTGGGATAATCCTTGTTAATCTGTTGATTTTACAAACAAGATTCACTTAATAGATCTACTTTACTTAATCTGATTATGATATTTTAGTTCAAATCTACATAGCTGTGACTTACTTAATTGCAAGGCTACTAAAATTATGGGATTATCACAAAAGGCTCAATTCTATATTAATTACATAATGATGAAATAAAAGGAATTCAGAAGAGTTAGAGAAATAATCTTAGCTTATTACAGTTCGATAAGAGTATACATGGTTTAGAATTAGTAGACCCTAATATATTTTTTATTAGAAGTGGGTACAAGGGACTGAGAGGCCACAAATATATGGTAGAAGTAAATAAAAGTAGATTAAATATCAGAAAATTCTTTTTTAGCAATAGAGTGGTGGGACTTTGGAATAGATTACTGGAATATGTAGTGCTATCAACAGATGCAAATTATAATGTTTATTAGACCACAGCAAATGTTTAAGGCCCTAGATATTGTGTAAATATTGTTAAGTAAGTATTTTGAGTTATTCCCCTTAGGCAGGAGAGTTCTTATTAACTTCCGGTAGGGGGCACTGTTTTACGTTCTGGTGAATGAGCAGCCATATTGTTATTAGTAGTAGATCAGAGAGCTCGCGAACATATGTGTGTCGTTGACCACAGTCATTGTTTGAATAAAGGATCTGTGAGTCCCTCTTCTGTTTGCAATTTTTAAACTGTTAATATCTGTCATTATAACAAACTTACAAATATGATTGTTATGATGTGCGCTTGTATATACAATTTGTATACGTTTTTTTTTCACACTGAAGTAAATGTTCTTAAATGTTCAGAGGGGACATTTCTGGTTGTCAGAAAAATTTATTTATGCAAAATTGTGACAAAAATCACTCAAATCTTACAAGAAGGATTTCTTGTAGGGGGATACTCGAATAAAATTTTACGGAGGTGGTGTTGTCAAATTTTCCCATCTAGCTGGAAATACTCACATGGAGGGAAAATATTTTCAGTTAATGATTGTTAATTTTTCAACTAGTATTTCTTTTTCTATAGTTTTGAGAAGGGTCATTAATATTGAAACCAGGAAATGTACAGCCGTTTCCGCTGCTGCTGCTACAAACGTTCTCTCACCCAAAGCTCCTACCTAAGAGGCACTGGTGAACGCCTTCAGAAGATTTATACAAAATTCGACATTAAAGTCATTTTCAGACGTTCACATACTCTCCGTAGTCTGCTAAGTAAGGTTGCCCCAACTCGGCACCCCAAACTGGTGAACAACTGTGTTTACGTCATCCCTTGCAAATGTGGTATTATCTACACTGGAGAAATGGGCTGCCCCCTCAAGGTCAGACTTGATGAGCACAAGAAGGCCATAATCAGGGGCGAGATAGATAAATCTGTTATGGCCGACCACATCTGGAGAGAGAACGGCGAGCATCTTCCTCTTTGGGAGGAAGTCCAGATTATTGACAGAGAACGTTGTTGGAAGCAGAGAAAAATCAAAGAGGCAGCTCACATCAAAATGTCGAATAAATGCATTAGCCAGACAAGCGCGGATTTCAACCTGATGTGGCTTCCACTTCTCAACAAATCTAAACCCGACAGGACAAAGCCACAGAAACACCGGGGCCATGCACTATAAGGGATACCCCCCCATTAAACATAATTTCTGTTTAACCCAACACACTCGGATTTTACACCTGAAGAAGGCTGAAGAATGGATCGGCCAAAACGTTGTGTTTACAATACAAATAACAAGAAGGAGTTCAATTGTCCGAAGAACTATTTCAATAGTATTTCTTTCATTATAATTTCAGTTGCTTTTTATTATAACTCTCAGACTGCCATTCAAGGCCGTGAGTAAGCAACAAAGAATGGAAATAAAGAATATGCCTCTGCAAGACTCAAAAGCTTATTCTTTATTTCTGATCTGTGTAGCTTATTAATGGCAGTAAAATGATGGTCTGAGAGTTGAAATAAAAACTAACTGAAATTAAGATGAAAGAAATACTATATAAAAAATTAATAATAAGTGTCACCTAATATATAAAAGTGCATGGGGAAGGAGAAATGATAGTGACTATTATAACAAATCATGAATAAAGATTAAAAAGTACTCAATAATACAAAATGTCAATTTGTTTTGCATATTGATTAATAACTGACATGGTTGATATCTAGCTTGAACTAATCAAAATTAACCTGCTGTAGAAGTTTTGCAAGCAATCGAAAGACCAGCAATAAATTGCACTAGAAAAATAGTCACTTGAAAAATAGGTACAGGTATACCTTGAATAGTGTGATTAATTTGTTCCAAAGTTTTCCATACTGATCAAAAATGCACTGTTCAAGGTCTTATTATAATTCATTGTGTTTTTTTCCAGTTTATACTTAGTTATATTAATTTGTACAGAATTACCTTAAACATACTACAACAAAATCCACACTAATCATAACTGCACTATTCAAGGTATTCCTGTACTGTTAGTTGTAAGTCGACAGAATATAGAAAGGATGGGTGAAGTAAACATGACTGTGCATGAATATTGTAGTTAAAGAGAGTTATTTAGTTTATCACAGAGAAGAAAAAAATGACTGGATTTATTCAACTGTGTCAGTCTTTCAAATAAGTCCGGAAACTATCCAGCCATTTTGAATATCTCGAGAACTGTTTTTCGTGGCCTTGATGTAACTTGTCAACCAATCATAGGGGACCATACTGTGCATGCGTGAAAATGCACTCTCCTGTGGGGTTACTCAGTCAGCAGTCAGATGCCATTGAGTAAGTTTGTGTACTGTGTGAAAATCACATTCACAATGACCGAGCGCATCATTTGCATCATCCAAGTCTGTGAGCCCTCCTACAGTCTAGATTTGGCTCCCTGTCACTTTTGGCTTTTCCCAAAGAGATTTCAGACCATGGACAGGATTAAGGAGATTGCATCAAGGCAGCTGATGGTGATCCTGACTTTGCAAACTGTTTTGAAAAATGGCAAAGACACTGGGATAAGTATGTGAGGACCAAAGGAGAGTATTTTGAGGGGGACTAAGGCAC
This sequence comes from Architeuthis dux, assembly GCA_006491835.1. Lineage (NCBI taxonomy): Eukaryota > Metazoa > Mollusca > Cephalopoda > Oegopsida > Architeuthidae > Architeuthis > Architeuthis dux. The sequence goes on along the minus strand of VCCN01003571.1, from coordinate 1,596,144 downwards.
TGTTGCCCACCTTGAGTAATGGGGCCTTAAGAATATTGGATTGATGGATGGTTGGAAAATGGAAGAGGAGGATTGCCAGAATTTTGCCAGAATTTTGCCAGAATTTTGCCAGAATATGTATGGCTATAATAGCAGCAAAAGAATAGGGATGAGATGGTTTAGCTGTATAACAATGGTCGGAGGGAGCCAATGATTACTTGGTGATTACTCTTCTTTTTTTTATCCAATGTGTCAAAAGGATGAAAGAAAGAAGCCTGAAAGCAGGAAATACAGGTCTGCTTAGTCACTCAATAGAAACCATCACATGACCAATGTCTTTTGGCAGCAAGCCATTTAGGGGGTGATCAATTAAAAAATTGAAAAAAGGGGTGAACAATGAATAAATTACTTCTCTCACCTTTTGTTGGGTGGTGATCACTAAAAAAGTATGAATTTTTCAAAAGACAAGCATGAATGCTGCTGGACATAAACTAAAGGATCAATTTAGCATAAACTTACATTGTAAATTGAAACCCCCACTAAAAACCTATTAAAGGGGGTAATTTCCAAAAAACAAAAAAAAGACATAATAAGGAGTATTAACTCCATTGGTGAGGCCTGTACACGTGACACATTCATAGCCAACCAGACTCACTTGAAAACTGTAGAAACCTATGTTGAGAGTTTTGGTGACAGTTTCAAATATGTAACTATATAACAAAGGTTGAAGGTAGTTTGTAAAGGATGGGATGTTGATTAATTATTTTTCATTAAAAGATTTACTGCCAGATGGAGGATTATCCAAAGAAAAAGCTTCTTTAGATTAAATAACAGGAAATCTGGAAGTAACCAATCATTCAATTTCACAGTTCAAAGGAAATTCTGAGATTGCCTTTTTTTCCCCATTATATCATACTGGATAAAAGTGACTAGTAATATTTTACCTGATATGAAAAATATTGCATTAATTTTAAAGATCAAAGCCACCAACTATGACCCTAGGTGGTGATAAATGAATCTCTATTTCCAGTCAGAAAGAAGAATTGATTGTAAGACTTGATCCTTGTTTTTATGGAATAGCCTATTGTATAAAACAGTCCAGAGCTTCTTTTTGGTATATGCATGTTTCTCTTGAAGGTAGAACTGTAATAAGCTAAAATTATTTCTCTAACTCTTCTGAATTCCTTGTATTTCATCATTGTGTAATTTCTAAAGAATTGAGCAATTTGTGATAATCCCATAATTTTAGTAGCTTTGCAATTAAGTGAGTCACAGCTATGTGGATTTAACACCATAATCAGATTAAGTAAAGTGAATCTATTAAGTGAATCTTGTTTATGAAATCAACAGATTAGCAAGGATTATCCAGGATGAGTTAAACCAATGCAATGTTCAAAGCAGACTTCAAGTCAAAAATATTGTGGACGTTACTTCCTCAAAAAGGCCATAAAGATAGATGGAGAGGCTCTAGAAGAGGTTGATGAATACATCTATCTAGGACAGGTAATACTAATAAAATGACACATAACAATAGGTTGGTAAGTATTTGGTATGAATAGAGACATTCTGAAGAGCACCTTGCCAATGTGCTTAAAGTGTAAAGTATACATTGGTTGCATAATACCAGCCATGACTTATGGATGTGAAACATGGAAATTAACAAAACGAGCTGAAAACCAACTTAGAATAGCACAGAGGGCCATTGAAAGAGCAATGCTAGAGATAACTCTAAGAGATAGAAAAAGATCAACATAGATCAGAGAGAGGAATATTATACAAATAACTAAGCAGCAAACATGGAGATGGGCTGGTCACCTAGCAAGAAGAGATGACAATAGATGGGGGAAAAGACTAACCGATTGGTTCCCATGGGATAGTAAACACAGTTGGAATAACCAGACACAAGATGGAGGGATGAGATAGAAAAGTTTGCCGGTAAGATGTGGCAGAGGTTTGCACAATCTAGGTCATCATGGAAGGAGATGGTAAAGGCTTTTGTCCAGCAGAGGACTTATAACGGCTGATGATGATGATGATGTTGATGTGTGCATTGATTTGTGAATAAGATTACCAGTTATACATTTTAATACTCTGGTTTATGTCAATGTTTTGCCTTTAGATATTTGTTCTAATATGATATAACATGTAACGTTTAAAAATACATGATCATAAAATATATTAAAATATACATCAAAATGTAATTTAATATTTATTAAAATGCTTCACATTCATTAGATCATTAAATCAGCACATACAGAATCAATTTCCAATTATTTGAATCTAATCATTTTTCTCAGTCTGAATCTGTTTAATTTTCAATTTTTCAATTTGTCAGATCTGTGTAAAGAATAATTGAAATAGTTTTTATTTTTTACACTTTTTAATGGCTGCTCATTAAATAACATAAGAAGAGGAATTTGCCTGAAGAAAAGAAAAAGTCTTTGAAATAAGTAATTTAGCAGAAAGAAAGAGAGAAAAAAAACATAAAAATCAGAATCAATAAATCTTTTCTTTTGGTAGGTGAATAGACACCTCTAGTTTTGAGGGGTTGGAGAAGACTGATGCTCGTACAGGCCTCCCCTGTTATAACGCGGTTTGTTAAAGGGTGGTTTGTGTTATAATGCAGGTGGATGGTGGACCCCAAAATATTAATCTAGATCAAAAATATCTATATCTAGCTCCAGAATATCTATATCTAACTCCAAAATATCTATATCTAGTTGAAAATAGCTATATGGACCTGGATATAGCTATTTTGGAGCTAGATATAGCTATTTTCGAACTAGATATAGCTATTTTGGAGCTAGATACAGTTATTTTAGAGCTGGATATAGCTATTATAGAGCTAGATATATCTACCTCCAAAATAGCTATATCTAGCTCCAAAATAGCTATATCCAGCTTCAAAATAGCTATAGCTTGATCCAGCACCAACATAGCTATTAGCTCCAAAATAGTTATTTATATCCAGCTCTAAAATAGCTAGATCTAGCTCCTAAGTAGCTAGATCTAGCTCCAACATAGCTATATGGCCTGGATATAGCTATTTTGGAGCTAGATATAGTTATTTTAGAGCTGGATATAGCTATTATAGAGCTAGATATATCTAGCTCCAAAATAGCTATAGCTAGATCCAGCACCAAAAAAGCTATTAGCTCCAAAATAGTTATCTAAATCTAGCTCCAAAATAGCTAGATATAGCTCCAAGATAGCTATATCTGGCTCCAAAATAGCTACATTTTATTGCGCCATCATTATAATGTGCTTGACTTTCTTGGACCTCAACACCCAAATTATAACAGGGAATGTCTGTATTGATACAGTGAGAAAGAGAATATTATTTTCCTTCCTCCTCATCCTTCACTTAGAGAAAGAAAAATGTCGATAATGATAATTATTTAAACAACAACAACATAAAAAAATATTGAATCAAGTCAGAAACCATATTTGGATGATTATAACTAGATTCTCACCTGACATATCTCAAAATTTTGATCATGGAAACAGAAGAACTAAAAGTGTGCAAGTTGTCTATTTATAGGAAACAGGATTCAATACATACAGAAACTAGAAAACACTTTGAGCACCATATACTAATTAATGCTATATACTAATTAATGCCATATACTAATTAATGCCATATACTAATTAATGCCATATACTAATTAAAAACTAAATGTAAATCAGTTCATATATAGCTAAAATACAGGGTTAGGTAACTATGTTTTGTAAAAAACTTTATTGACAAGTTGAACTCTCTTCTTACTCTTCTTTAATAGGCCTTATTATACAACTAATTAAGCAACAAAAGTGGAGATGGGCCGGCCACCTAGCGAGAAGAGATGACAATAGATGGGGGAAAAGACTAACAGATTGGTGCCCATAGTAAAAGAAGTAGGAAACGGGCAGACACAAGATGGAGGGACGAGATAGAAAAGTTTGCCGGTAAGACTTAGCAGAGATTAGCACAAGATAGGTCATCATGGAAGGAGATGGGAAAGGCCTTCGTCCAGCAGTGGACTTATAACGGCTGATGATGATGATGATATTTTTTACTGCAATTGATTGCACATGTTTTCAAGCGCCTCTGTCCAGTGGGGACTTAAGTATAGAGGTTCCCAAGAAAGGGCGTTTTCTATAAATGCATTTATTATTATTATTATGTAAGTTTCCATTTTTCATATTTCGGACTATTGTCTTAATATATGAAAAATATATCTCAATCGAAAAAGAATTTCTGGATTGACACCAAAATGTAATCAATTCTCCCTGAGCCTATGGCTAACCCTTCCATAAAGTGTCATTGAAATTCATTGAGAACTTCTGGAGATATTGTGTAGACACACATGAGTGAATATATACAGTATAATCCACAATGAGTACACCACTACCAATTTTTTAATAGAAAGTTAATTTTCTTTTAAACCAAACATAGCGGGATTTTATTATTTCTAGTGGAATATTACACAAAATGGATATTATAGGCATTATTTATGACCAAACTCTAAAGCATTGGAACTATGTTGCCAAAAATATGAAAATGTTGACGTCCAAAGATTAGTATGCTCCAACGAAAAAATATTTTTGGCCACAGAGTTTCAATGCTGCAGATTTTGGTCATAAATAATACCTGATAATATCTGTTTTGATTGTGTAATGTTCCACTAGAAATAATAAAATCTTGCTATGTTTGGTTTAAAAGAATGAACTCTCTATAAAAAAAGTGGTAGGCATGTACTTATTTATGGGCGATACTGTATACCTCTTTCAACTTTGTTGGGATAGGTGAACAGCATATTTTTTGCTTTGGTCACATTAACAAGCTAGATTCTATGACAAAAATGAATTCAAATAAATGAAAAATATCAGCTTTACCTGATTGCATAAGAACTGAATAAATATTTAAACCATATGATTTCATGCAACACACTGGAGTTCAAAATATAACTCTCAGTCATTAAAAAAAGCCTTCTCCTACATTCAGCATAGTTGTCACCAGAAGAAGCCTTAAATGGCTGGAATATGTTCTATGGATGACGGCTGAGTCTTTACATGACTCTTATGAGCTGGCCAAAGCCATCATGGAGAAGATTGCAAGGAGCTCCCAAAATAACTTGGAAGAAGAAGTATCACAAGAACTGTCGTCTCCTTGTTGCCGTCGGCTGCAGTGCATTGCTTGGTGGGAGTGTGAAGGAAAAGAACCCGACCACTTGGCTGACAACTCTGAAAGATCTGGCAGTCAACATGGCCCCATGGAAACAGTTCATCAGAAATGTACTTGACAGTTGACAGCAATGCAAAACATGATGGCGACATTAAAACATTGATCTAAAATAGTAGTAGAATTTTAAGAGATGATGAATACACTTGAACCAATGACAAAATTTAAGAAGATATGCTGCAACAGTACTTTTTATCCCTGCCACTCTCTGCCAGTCCCTACCACTCCCCACATATTAATGAAATATTTTGATGCAAAAACTATCCCTGCCACTTCTTAATACTACTAGTTCTCAAACGAGAGAATGACAGGGAGTTTGTTTATGTTTAAGAACTAGTAGTATTGAGAAGTGGCAGGGAATGACAGGGTGTTTGTTTATGTTTGAGAATTAATAGTATTAAGAAGTGACAGGGAATGACAGTGATAAAAAGTATCGCCCAAAATGATATATCTATTCAGCTTCTTCTTCAAATGCACTTTTTCTATAATAATAGCTAAGCACAAATTTGTTCAAAATCCTTAAGTAAATAGAAATGAATTCTATGTGTTTTTTTCTATGGTTTCATGTTGGAAGCTCAAATACCAAGAATCAATAAGAGATTAACTTGAACTTGAACTGGGTTTAGGATCTTTGAAATCCAATGGCTACCTCTTCAGTTTATGTTACTTACTACATGCAAAATGATAATATTCATTTGAAGACAGAAATGAAGAACTAATGAAATGTTCTTCTTTTTCACATAAAAGGCTGAAATTGCAGAGATCAATCATTAATCCATATAATAACTTATATCAATTTTCAAAAGTTGATTTGGAAAGCAAATAACATTTCAAAGATTCTGTATGTCATTCTATGCTGGAAACCAAAACATCAAGTTTTAATTACAAATAATTTGAGTTCAAAATTGAAGCTCAGACCCTAATCCAGTCAACTGATTTCTGTCATTGCTGAAGTGCATAAATAGTGATATATGTTAAAGATTAAAATAATGATTATACCTAAAGTAAGAGATAAAATGTTAAAATATTTTTCTATGGTTTGTATGAAAAACTTAACAATTAATGATGAATCAAATCAGAATATTAACCACTTGATCTTCTTTATAATACAAACTTGTTCAACTCTTAAATTCATGGACCGCTGAATACTATTTGAAATTGACAGTGGAACTCTTGCATGAATAGATAAAAAAATTGTAGAACTCTTTTATGAATAGAATAGAAGAAAATCTTTTCAAATGAAGTAACTTCAATCAAAAGTTATTTCCCTTGATATTGAATTCCCAAATTTGTATATGGGTTTAAGAATTAATTTAAACATATACCATATACTTGAATATATACTTGAAATAGGCTTTTTTTGACAGCAGTTAATTGCGTTATTAAATCAGCTTCAGTGTAGTTGGGCTGGGTTTAAACTAAGAAAAATGGTAGTTAAATTTGGTCTGTCCGATATCAGAATAAAGATTATTTTTTAAAATATTGATATTCTCGGATGTGACCGTCTTTTCACTGAGACTGTTCCATGCATTTGCTACTCTTGCCGAGAGGAAACATTTTCTAATACCAGTGGAGATCTGAATTTGTAGTTTATGGCTGTGTCCTCTGGTTTTACTGCACATAGATGAAGTCAGCATTTTCTTATCAGGACATTTTGAGCCACCTAGTGTCAAGTCAGCTGCTCTTCAACTGAATTATTCTTGGCCTTAAGTTTTGAAAATCATATTTGATAACATTTTAAGATATTTCTTGATGCCTTCAAATAAGAAGCTCAAATATATTAACCACTTGATCTTCTATATGATAACAACTTGTTTAATTTAAACCATCTAGTATCAATTCAGCTGATCTATCAACTGAATTATTCTTGGCCTTAAGTTTTGAAAATCATATTTGATAACATTTTAAGATATTTCTTGATGCCTTCAAATAAGAAGCTCAAATATATTAACCACTTGATCTTCTATATGATAACAACTTGTTTAATTTAAACCATCTAGTATCAATTCAGCTGATCTATCAACTGAATTATTCTTTCATATACAAAAATCAGATTCAATTTTCTACATATAGCAATTAAGTTGGGTCTGGTTGGTGGGTTATATAGTTGTTTATGGTGCCAATTGTTGGTCGTCAAGCCCAGGTAAATGCAAGGACTGTGAATGCTGATTTTCAAGGCAGGTAGGTGGTCTACCTCACTTGCTACACTTCCTACTCCCATCTCTTCCCATTTGGCCTTGTACCATACAAAGCTAAGCTTAGTAATTATCAAATAACAATTGAGTTTATAATGAGGTACTGATATTTTGATTATAAGGGTTTTTATAAATTTCATATGTATTTCTTTACTGCAAAATAAAGTGCAATACTTATCTATCATAAGAGAAACTATTATAAACCGTCAACCAAAACTGTCAACATAGGTTTCTTAAGTTTTTAAGTTGGTCTGTCTGGCTGGCTATCTATGTATCATGCTTGGAGGATGCACCAAATGGAGCTAGAGGGCTTATGTCTAGAAAAAGCAGTCTGTTTATTTTTTGAAAATTCCCACCTAAAAAGGTTTTTAGGAAATCCAAAGCCTATTACATTTACCAATCCAGTATTTGAGATAGAAGCTCCGATTTAATCTTTTAAAATAAATCAAGAACTGTCATATCCAAGTGATGCTTAAGCCAGAAATGACTTTGGTTTTCTGTAGTAGACTATCAGCTGAAGTGAAGACAACCACTCCTGATACTATAAATTTATATTCGAATAGCTAACAATAGGATTCTTTTCTGATTTTCCATTATTCATACAACATATCTTGGGAATTGACAGTCCGAGGAACTTGGCTCGGTTCTGAAATAACAAAACACTTGATAGTATTTGCATTGAAGAAAGATTTGTCATGGGGATAACAATGGTCTGTTAATCTTTTGACTGACGTAAAGATTAGGTTTCTTGCAAATCTTCAGAAAGAAGTGCAATGCAACCAGACTCTTCATTTCAATACCATTTATTAGAAGATCATTTCTGGAGTTTTGGTGACATCTCATAAGTATGAATGCATTAAACAAATTGCTATTTGTTGAAAATGGAAATGACAATAGTATTAGGTTCAGGGGTGTAGCTGGAGATTTGAGGGCTTCGAGTGGCTTAACTTCTTGGGGGTTACCACCCTGGGGGCAGTGGACCCCTGAGGGCGGATAAAAGTATTACTGAGGGACCGTGGGCAGACCTTTCAAAAGTCTGCGGTCCATATGAAGGCCCAGGCAGGGGGCTTGGCTCCTTGAGGGGCCTCCACCAACATTTAGTGTAAATTGTTATTGTATAATGTTAGTAGAAATGAAGTAGGTGAAGTAATATTCATAAAGCTTTTGGGAGCCTTTCTCCATTGGGGGGTTTAAAATCGCCTTCTGCACC
>VCCN01003571.1:1555929-1566681 GCA_006491835.1 Architeuthis dux | reverse complement strand
ATGTTATATTTCTTTTTATAAAGGAACATGCAGAAAATAATCTAATGTGATTATATATTTATTCTTGGCAGGGATAGAAACATAAAGAATATTAAAAAATATATTTACATTATCTTTTACTGTACTGTGGGCATATGTTAATTCTTGGAAAAGTTCATAAGGTAACCAAAATATTTTGTTAACATTTTATTTGGTTTATATAGGAGATCAATATACAAGTTTTCATAACTGAACTATGATTAGTCAAATTTTTCCACGAACAATAATAAAAACCCATTCATATTCATAAAAAGGCCCATTCATGGATAATAGGTAAACAACATCCCTATTACTTTAACCAACACAGACAATCAGTAACATGCTCATGCAATACAAGTGTATTTTTCATAGATAAATTAAAACAGTATGAAAGCAAATATAAGACTTGTCTGCTGGATCAACATCTTTGCCATTACTTAAGATCTATCTGGTAAAATAGATAGCAATTATTCAAATTTATACTGAAAAGATAAAAATTAATAATTTTGATGCAGTTAACACTTAAGTTCATATAAAAACAACTTCAAATCAAAGAGAATAACTTCCGATCATTATAACATTCTTTGCACTTCTAGGTAATTTAAAACTTAAAAAAAAAAAATTCAATTCCCAAAAGATTTCCATTCTATTCATTGAAGAGTTCCACTGTGTTTAGGAGCGGTTTCAAGTGGTTCACGAATTTAAGGGTTTATATTAATTCAGTATTTCATTATAAAGAGCAAAATGTACATTGAGGATATAAAATTAAGACCCAATCTGTTGCCATTTTTGTTGAAAAATGTAAATATAAATAATAGAAGTTTTTAGCTCTCTGAATATATTAGTAAATAATAATTGAAATAATATAATAACATCAAAGTTGAAATTGAATAGGATTACCTTAGACTTTGTATTAATTCAACATTTGGATATTTATGTATAACAATAAAACATCTGTTGTTCAGAGAATAAAATACTGCATGATGGATTGAATGGTATGATCTCTAGACAAATGTAATTATAGCTGGTTAACAATGTTCTGAATGAGTTGGCTGATTCTAAACATTAAATAAAGTATCTCTTTATTATTAAGAGTTCCATTGTGTTTAGACATTGTATTAAATCATATATTTTTTTAGACACTACATACATAGCCAGCCAGCCGGCCAGACCAGCTTAAAAACTGAGGAAACCTATGTTGGTTGACGGTTTCTAACTATCAAAATTTGTTGTATAAACTTTGATCAGATACTCTTAGATTCTTAAAGTGTGTTTTCAATCAAAGAAACTGAAATATAATTAGCACTGGTTCATATTAAATCATAATATAGTGTTTTATTTTCTCTATATAAACATGGATTAATATGTATTCCATTTGTATTCATTGAGATTCATGAATTCATGAAAATTGTACCCATCATTATTTTTGTCGCCTATTTTTTAAACGAATGTTTCTTATTACCCACAGACAACATGTACCTTCATTGTGAGATGAATGAAAAATAAATACAGGCCTCCCCCGGGTGTTGGGGTCCAAGAAAGTCAACCGCGTTATAACTGAGCCATGATCAATTTAGATATTTTGGAGCTAAAAATAGCTATTTTGTAGGTAAACATAGCTATTTTGGAGCTATTTGGGAGCTAGATTGGGGTCCACTATTTTTGGGGTCCACCCACGTTATAATGCGAACCGCACTATAACGAACCACATTATAATGCGGGAGGCCTATATTAGCAGCTACAGATCCAAAATATGAAGTTCTACGCCAAATTGCTGGGAATTTGAACATCATATGGGAACTGAATGTAGTATGGACTTTTGCTGCTACCTTTTGTGAGCCTGTGTGCAAACAGCAGGCAAGGGACCACTTTGAAGGAAATGCTAGACACTAAGTGTTAGGGTAAGTAATTTTTTTTCATGGTCAAAGTCCCTGAACTTCTATATAGCACTTACATACACACACATTTAAAAGGTGCTACCCAAAAGTTTTGGTAATCTGAACGGAGAGCATGAACTGAATGTCATATGGACTTTTGCTGCTACCTTGGTGAGCAGAACCCTAACACCTGATTTCCACCATCTCCTTCAAAGTAGTAATTCAAAGGAGACGGTGGAAACTAGGTGTTAAGGTAAGTATTATTTTTCACAGTCAAATTGCCCAAAACTTTGGGTACCACCTCGTTTATGGCTTGACTAGAAGACATTTCAGTAAGTCTATTAGAAACTATCAACCAAAACTGTCACCAAAACTATCAACATAGGTTTCTTCAGTTTTCAAGTTGGTCTAGCTGACTGGATATGTATGTATGTATCAACTGTACAGGCCGCACCAATGGAGGTAGATGGCTGAAAATTTAAACATTTACTCCTAATTATGTCTAGAAGAAACTTTTTTTTGTTTTTTGAAAATTCTCTCCTAAATAGGTTTTTAGTGGTTGGTTCAATTTACAATGTAAGTTTAGGCTGAATTGATCCCATAGTTTGCTCTGGCATTGATCACGCTTGAAAATTCAGCCTTTTTTTTTAGTGATCACGGCCCAACAAAAGGCAAAAGAAGTAACTTATTCAGTGATCATCCTTTTTTCAAATTGTTTAATTGATCACCCCCCAACACATCATGCTGCCAAAAGACATTGGTTACATGACGGTTTCAGACCTGTCATTCTTTTATTCAGGAATTAATCACTTTGGCTTATTTTTGTTGCTCTACATGGTTTAGGATTACAACTCAAATAATACACATGGTCAAAATGATCTGGCCAGTTGTTTCTTGAGCAGTGTTCATGGAGTAATGTGGAAACTTGGAGATTTAGAAAGCCTGATATCAAAGCTCTAAGCAGGTTTGAGTAATATCACAGGTTTTATCCTCTATTGAGAAAATACTTCCAAATACTGGAGGAATTGATTAGCTGAACCAATGTTGTAAGATGGTTGTAGTTGTATATAAGATTTAGGTCAAGGATTTGATCACATCAAGTTTGAAGAAACGTTGTATCTGATTTTTCTTGTTTTTTGTTCTGGTCAAATTGCCCAAAACTTTGGATAGCATCTTATATATGGCTTGATTAGAAGACAATTCAGTAAGTCTATTCTGATCTTTGGCTGCTTTACAAATGACAAAAAGTGATAACGTCTTATCTCATTTAGAGATTATCTCATAAATCTTTAATGTGAAAGTTCTTCTAGTTGTCTTCTATAAATTTATATATATTTTAGGAATTGATTTGAATATATACATAATTTTTAAATAGCTTTCCGCCTTGAACATCAAGTTAGTCTGCATCAAAATAGGTTTCTTCAGTTTTTAAGTTGGGCTGGCTCTCCTAACTTGGAGAATAAATGGATTTCCAATCAAATCGGGTCACTGGTTTCCAAGTAATTAATTTAATTAAGTAGGAATTGACAGAAAAATTAAATGTCTGCCAAAGGGAGATAACTCCAGGACTATTAACTTCTAATTACAATACTTTATAAGAAAATAAGAGGAATAAGCAAAAATTAAAATATAAATTCTATAATTAGGAAATGACTTGACATTGAGCTTAAAGGCCGCTGAAGGTGGCTTTTAAGTGAGTAATATAAGAAATATAAGTAATAAAGACAAAAATGGTAGCAACAGCAGTTATAACAATGATAAGAATAAAGCAGTAGAAAATGCATATGACGAAAACAAGACAACATCAAAGCAAGTTGCAACTGGAAAGGAATTGCCTAGAAGCTATTTTAGAATCTAATTGCATTTCGGCTGGTGCCGTAGACATTCTTAGGACATGCTGATATTTCCTTAAGAGAGAAAATGAGTTGAGGATACTGTGTTTTGCTGCATGCTATTCAAAACAAGATTTTCTATCCTCAAAATGTTTTCTTCTTAAGGAGTGCCGCGTCATGCTTAGGGATAACATTTTCAGAGATAACATGCCAGCTGTTAATGCAAAGTGTAGTCAGAAGAAGTGTTTTTTTTCCCCCTTGAGGGCTAAATTCACCTTTGTATATAGTGTATGAAATCTTTGTTTTTTAATACAAGTTTCATTAAAGACCGTAGACAAGGAATGTTTTTTTAATTTTTTAGTTAACTTTTCTTGTTTACGTACAAGAGAATGTATGAATGGATTGTCTATGGTCTTTAATCAAACTTGTATCATAGAAAGACTGCTGCCTAAATACACATTATTGAAATCTAGGTTTCTGGATAAAAAAACTATAGTGAGTTGGTCTGAAAGGATTTTGATTTGCTCGCAAAAAGGAGACAATATATCATTATTATTTTGCTAAGAAAAGGAAAAAAAAAACATAGATGATCATATTGTTAGTGAAGAAAAATCTGGAAAAAAACATTTTGCTAGTGTTGTTCTTATTTTCCATAAAAGATTTTGTCTGATACAAATGTGTGATTGAGAAGATACAAAAAAGTGCTTAGAACAAAGAAAATGCTGGAAAGGAAAAGAAAAAAGTAAATAAAAGTATGAAATAAATATTTCATTGGGAGATGAAAAATTTAAAGTTATTAGTCTGGATAAATTTGTTTTTCTTTCTCTGAGGAAAAACTTTGATTCAAAGTATAGCTTAATATAGGGAAAAGTCCTAAACAGATTTCTTTACGGTGGATACCAATTAATAAAAGGCAAGATATTCCAGGCATACATGATTTAGTTTTTAATTGATGAGTTTATTACAGTTCAGTGTTGCCAAATTGGGCTATCAGGGGAAATAACCTGAACTTTATCACCGAAACTCATCTAACACAGGCATTGGAATAGCATTGAACTTGGAAATCGAGTGAGTCTGGAGGCAGAGGTTCAATACCAGCCTCAGGAGATAGAGTTTGGATTATTTCCCCTTGTAGTCCAATCTGGCAACCATGTTACAGTCTATTCAAATTGACTTTTGAAAGTGTTCATAAATCATTTAAAGTGAAACTGTAAGAGTGAAAGTTAATGGACAATATTGAATAAGCTTAAAATGAATTTGGTTTAGGATCAGATTTATATCTATGCTGAAAAAGGATTAGACTTATATCTATGCTAAAAAAGGATTAGACTTATATCTATGCTAAAAAGGATCAGACATATCTATGCTAAAGAAAATGAAGTAGATGAAATAGATACATAAGCACCTTGAATATATCAACAAACAAATCCTGATCTTTTAATTTATTTTTATTAGATGAAGCATTGTCAACCATTATTAAATTTGACTAGTATTTCTTTCATCTTAATTTTAGTTGCTTTTCAGTGCAACCACTCAGACCATAAGTCAAAATGGCAGTGAGTGAAATGATGCAATGTAAAGCAATTAAAATTAAGATGAAAGAAATACTAAGTGAAATTAATAATGGTTGACGATGTTTCATCTAATACAAAATAAATTAAGATAATATTACTAATACTACAACTAGAGTATGTAAAACCATAGCAAACAATGCATGGATGATAGGGGAAAATTGAAGGATCTAAGGGTTAAATTTGATCTACTGTCAGCCGTAAGAGTACTGGTCACTCAGTAGAGAAATTGCTGTACACAGGCAGGCTTCCCAAAATAAAACAGTCGTGGGCTCGAGTCTTGCCTAGAGCTTATTCTTTATTTCCAATCTGCACTGTTTATTCCCTGCTGTAGATTGAAAGCCTGAGTAATTGTGCTGAAAAGCAACTAAAATTAAGATTAAGGAAGTACTATTCAAATGGTTCTTCGGACGATTGAACTCTGTGTTGTTTGTGTTGTAAACACAATGTTTCGGCCGATCCATTCTTCAGACTTCTTCATGGGGTAAACAGAAGTTTTTATTTTTTAAAATAACTTGGATTTTACACCTGAAGAAGTCCAAGAATGGATCGGCCGAAACGTTGTGTTTATAACACAAACAACAAGACTGGAGTTCAATTGCCAGAAGAACCATTTGAATATTAATTCTCAAAACTATAGAAAAAGGAAATACTAGTTGAAATCTTAATCTCATCTCTACGTTGTCTGCAATTTGAAATCGTATATGCTTTTCATGTATAAAGTCCATATAGAGTCCATGGCAACAATATCTTAGGTCAATATGTTTAGCTTGGTTATTAGCCACTGTTTATAGTACATAAAAGGCTTTATAGAATCAGTACAAAAAGACCATTTACATGGAAGCAAGAATGTTCCAGAATAAAAGACTTGAACTTGGATTCTATGGTAAAGACCAGCTTTTCTCAACCTTTTTAGACTAGAGGAACCCTTGAAATAACTTTCATATTTCAAGGACTCCCCGCATAAATATGTGTACAGCTAATGACACATCAGTGTATTCGCAAATTGATATGTGTTATTATAATCTAAAAGTAATTATCAGTGTAAAGTGGTTGCATCTGCATCGTTTGTCCTCAATCTGTTCAGGTACAGCCGGGAGAGACAAAATGAATAAGAGAGACTGGAATGATATGAAGACGAGGAGAGATGAACACTGCACAACTGTTGTCAAAATTGACATCAATTGTTCCTTCGTCATGCATCTGCGTCTTTCATTAGGACCATTGTTTGCTTGGGAGTTCTTAGTTGCTTAGGTGACAGGAGAGAGATAAAACAAAGGAGAGAGAAGAGGGTAGAAGGAGACTAACAATATGAAAATGAGGTCTGTATCGAAATGATACGCTTGGCGAACACTGTCCTCCTGTTGGTGAAATTGACATCTGTTGTCTAAAGAGATGCACATTGAAGAAATTGTGATACCCACAATGATGTGTGATTTGGACCCATACATTGTGATATGATGCTCTTTTGCATCTCTTTGATGTTTCCGGTGTGCTATGATGAAGAAGGAGTAGCTGTGAAGAGAAGAAATGTACATGCCAGGTGAAAAACCGCTACTGGGTACACACAACAAAACTCTTGTGAAGAAAAAAAGAAATCTTGTTTATTTTCTTCTCGCTTCATGCATCTGGGAGCCCTTTGTTTCACAAAGATGTGACGGTTGCAAAAGTTCCTGCAGGTTTCAACTTTGCTGCAAAAAGTATCTGTTATTTTAAAGATTTAAATTCATGGATGAGAAATCGATCAAATTTCAAGCGTTGCCACTATGTGGGCTCTCTTTCACTCACTGTCTGCTTCTTTTTTCTCTGTAGGCTGGCCATGTGTCTGTGTCCTTTTCCTTTTCTTCTCTCCGACGGCCACTCATTAGCTTCCTCTCCCTCTGTGGAGGTGGTGTCTCATTGAACAAAATCTCTCCTAAGCTGGGTTAAAGGCTTGCTATTTATGACAGTTTGTACCCTATTGATGTGACAAATCCAATTAGCGATACAGATTCCATTCTACCTACTTAATATCCAGGGCTTTCCTTATCGCCTCCTTAACATTCCAAAGTCAAGGGCCTTATCCAGACCTCTGGCCACACACACAAGTATGTGTTTCCAAGCAGATCAAGTTTCACTATGAAGATTTTAGGCGCACACACGCAAATCCATATTGCCAGGTAGATTAAATCCAAACACCTTGCATGCATGCCAAAAACACTTCGCATGCACCTGGCTATATGCGCCTATTGCTACATCAGTATTCTACAGTGCCTATAGATAAATGCAAAATATGGTGCATTACCTAAAGATTAAAGCAAAATATCAAATGTCATTTAGTAAATAAAGCCAGATTTAAGACTGAGAGAAAATTTTATCTGAACGAGTCTGAATGGTAAGCGCCTACCTGCTTTTTTGTCTCTGCCTCCTCCTATGGAAACAAAAAAAATAATTCTTCATAATTTTTTGAGTAAAACTGATGTAAATTGATGAAAATAGACAAAAACAATAAAAAGCGGTAAATTTTTTTACTACTGACGAAATAAATCGAAGAAAATTGATAAATATTGAAAATCTAGAAGCCTAATTATAAATGTTTATTATATTATCTGAGATTCTAGGTTTTTAGAACTTTTTCCTCTAAAAAACTGAAATTTGTAACAATTGTAAAAAATGTCTTTTTTAGTTGGTAAAAAGTCTGGGGCTTCTAGTGTCAAATGTCATCAAGGAAGGGACTGCTAGTTAGCTGCTTCTTTCATGCATGTATAAAATTTTTACTGAATCCCTAACAACCTCTTGTGGAACCCTAGGGTTGAGAAAAGCTGATGTAGATATCTCTTAAATAGCTGAAATTACTTCTATCAGAAATTACTATTGATATCTTGGAAGGAAGAAATTTGTCTATTTTAATACAGGGCTCCCCTGTTATAACGTGATTCGCATTATAATGTAATTCGCGTTATAATGCAGGTGGAAATCTAGCTATTAATCTAGCTTGAAAAATGTTAAATTTAGCTCCAAAAAAACTAGATTTAACTAAAATAGCTAGATTTAACTCTAAAATAGCTAAATTGATCGCAGCTTGGTTGGGTTTCTTGGACCCCAACATCCGTGTTTTAAAGGGAGGGTGGGGGGCTGTATTTATTTTAGTGTGAAATAGATCATCATATTTTAAGATATTTATTGGATGCTGTCAGCATTGGCCTAAGGACACATTTGCAGAGCATCCATTGGAGAACACTAATCAAGGTTTGTAATAGCTTGCAACATTAGGAAACTAAAGGTCTAAGGAGAATAATAATAAGTATGCGACAAAATTGTGCATAAGTATTGGTTAGACCTTTATTTTCCTCAGAAGGGTACTCAATACCTTTAGTAGTGCGATTATAACATGTATAAGTTTTTATTGGTTCATTACAAATTGTACATTTTGTTACACGTTCAGATTTTCAAATGAACGTTTATTTGAATATCTCGAAACAAAATGTACAATTTGTAACGAACCAATAAAAACTAAAAAAAATGTTCAATAATAAGGAGGCCATAATTTGTGCTTTTGCTGAATTTGTGACTGTTAAACCTAAAGAATTTTTATAAAGATGGCATATTGTCATTAGAGGAAAGTTATTGCTTCAAATGGGTCTTATTTTGTTTAAATATTTACCGTTTTTTTGTTGTTTATATCATCCTTCATCTTACTACTCAAAAAACAGCCTACTAGCAAAAAGTCATAGCTGAGAACTATCTGCTGCAGAAACTGAAATCAGGTTCATTAATACACATTAGGCAGATAATATTCATTAGATTGAACAAATCAAGATAATCATGTAGTGAAATATAAGAAGACCAAGGAAAGTGTTTGAATATCAACGTGTATACAAGTGCAAGAGAAATGGGGAAAAATACAAAATAAGAAAGAATTATTGGTCCTTCTAAAATAATAAAAAGTGGGAGATGAGAGTCATGATAACTTAGAGAAAAAAAATTTGTATCAGATAAAATATACATAAAAATGTCAACCTAGACCAACAACACTATTGCAAGTAGAAACTATAGGTTTATCAATATGAAATATTCCAGGGCATCATAGTCATTTCAGAAATGAACAGAAAGGGGTTAAATATGAAATAATGAGAAAATATGTATATATTTATATATATATATAGGGAGAGATAGAGGGAAAGAGAGAGAGAGATGAAAAAAAACATTGCAGGCGGTTCATTTAATGTTTCTCTAGTTGAATGCTGTCATTCATACCAAAATTATAGCATTATCACATTCAGTTGAAAATTTCAGTTAAAACTTACCTTGAAACTTCCCGCAGTCTGGATGAAAGAAAAATTTGGAATTGTTATATACATATTTTTGATTCTAATGTCTTCTGGACAGTCGACAGAAAGAAAAAATGTCTCAGCCAGATAGTAGGATAGATGATAATCATTTCTGGTAGATATATACTGTTTATGCCAGTATATAAGATAGACATTTAATTTTAAAAAAACTATGAAAATATAACATCCAATGCACTGGTATCATGAGTAGGCCATCTAGCGGAGCTTGATATGGACCGTTATGGGGCTTTGATGAGTTGTAGTGAGCGGTAGTCCTCTAAATATCCTTGTAAACCATACATCTCGTAGTCCGGCAAATGAGATAGAAATTTGGTTTAAGACTACCAGAAGAAAAAAAAGCAAAGGTTGGGTGGGGTGGATAGGAGTTAATTAATTTTCTGACTTATTTCTCATTAAATTAAATGAATTTTCTAACTTATTAATTACTCTCTCATTAAACTATGTAATTTGAAAACATTCCTTATACATACAAACTCTGATCTATTAGATCTATAAGATTTCTTCAGATAATCCTAATCACTTGGATATATCTCCACAAGGGCAAATTAGACACAAGGTCAGGTTTAATGTTGGTTCCCACACATGTATATGTAGGTCAGGATGGAACTTGTCTAGTCCCCTCAGCACTTGCCTTTTGGCATACCTCAGGTATCGCGGATTAACCTTGATCCTAATTCACTTAGTGCAATAGGGAGGTGTAGCCTGGGGGAACAAATCCCCTGTAACTAGCCATAGTGAATATAAATCCTTGTCCACGAATGGCCCATGCAAAGAGTAAACAAAGATAAAGAGTGATTGTATATATTGTATTCCAGAAGTTACTGGTATTCCTATTTGTATTTGTATTTATAAACGGAAATATTTTTAACATTTATGGATCTTTCAGGTCCTAATCATTATTATTGCAATGTTTTTCTGCTCTTTCAATTATTGCCAGGAAATATGAAGCTGAGGTACACAAACTTTCACACTTAGAAGCACATTTAGATTAATTGTCACTTCACAAGGATAAGGAAATAGATTTTGAAACGTAAACAAAACACTTCACCACAGTTTCTCCATAAAACCCTGATCAATGACAATATATATATATATATATACATCGGGCTGTCGTCACAGATAC
>VCCN01003571.1:1535519-1555577 GCA_006491835.1 Architeuthis dux | reverse complement strand
TGTGATGTGATTTACAGTTGAAGAATTAAAAAAATAGATACAAACACCAACATCAGCAATAGCAGAAAATTTTAAACTTCACACAAAAACAATCATTCTTAAAAAAGTAGCAAATATTTTAAAATTTCACTCAAAAACAATCATTCTTGAAGATAACCAATGAGGGTCGAAAGATCTCGAATCCACAATTTCAGAACCTTGGAAAGTTTTTACATAGTTTTGATCTTGTTTTGAAATAGCTTGTCCACAAAAAAATATATATACATAGTGTCTGTGTGTCTGTGTGTGTCTGTGTATGAAATACTTCTTTAAAAACAAAGGAAAGCCAATTTAAACACTTGACAACTTGAAACCAATAAAAAGAACCAAAACATAACACACAATGAATTTATAAACTGCAGAATCTCTCTATTAATTTAGGTACATATGCCACTACTGAAACATGTTCATAGGAAATAATGTGAATGTTACCTCTCCAATAAAAACTCTACACAGTGAAATTAAAATTTTTTTTCTTTAGATAACATAATCCAATTGAATGTTGCATCAATGGTCTGTAAAATAAGACGTCAAATAACCAATAAGATTAAATTCATCAAATTTAGAGTGAATTTAAATCTTGTCTCTTTGTCAAAATTAATTACATAGTGTAACGCAATTTTTATAGTGAGTGTTATTTTTTAATTGCTTATGCCTAAAAATTATAGAAAATTATTCCCTTCAAACTTTGCTTTTGTGACCAGAATAGTGATATTTTGAAATTTACCTGTCTCCAATTGTAAAACGGATGAATGTGCATATTTTTATTCCCAATTTTAAAAAAATCACAATTTTTCAGAAAAACAACATATGAATCTAAATTAACATGTATTTACACTAATGTTAAACAAAAGTGATCATAAAAGATTTAGACGTGAGTAATTTTTTGAGATTTACCATTGTACTGTATTTCATTTTCACAAAATATAATCTTCCATCATCTTCTAGACATAGTGAATATAAATCCTTGTCCACGATTGACTCATGCATAGAGTAAACAAAGATGAAGAGTGAATGTATGCATTGTATCCCAGCTTGAGTGAGCTTCTTGGGGAATTCCTTGCACTCCAGGATCTCCTTTATCTGTGGTCCGATGAAGTACAGTACTCTGTAGCAGCATCTGCCACAATGTGCGAGGCATACAAGGCATATTTCAGCATGCCTATTGAGGATCAAGACAAATTCTGGGCACCTCATTTCACCTGCAATACAACAGTGTCAAGACCTTGCTAGACACCTTGAAGTATGATGAGTTTAGCTGGGAGGTCATCAGAGATTTTAAAATGGTCTAATTCCTGATAGGTCTCCAATGCATTATTACCAAGTGTCTTTGTCTTTGGGACTGCATGGACATCTTGGTGCATTGCCAAATGCAGGATTTGCCACAGTCACCTGAATTCTATGTGGGGATAAACAACATAAGATGGGAGCTACTGGTTGACCCCCGGAAGGTGTTGATGCCACCACTGCACATAAAATTAGGCCTTATGAAACAATTTGTCAGAGCTCTAGATAAGGAGTTTGCAGCCTTCAAGTACCTTCCATAAGATGTCTGAGGCAAAGTAGATAAATTACAAAATATCAATGTTCTGATCACAAAGCAAAGTTTGAAGGAAATAATAGCCATTTTCTAGACATAATCAATCAGAAAATAACACCTATTACCAGAAACAAAAAGAAAGTTAAAAAAAAAGTTGCACAATGTGTTATTAGATAGGAGCTTTTTCTTGATATAGGAAATCACCAAATCTCTTTTAGTGAAGCCACAAATGTTTTATAGATTTTTGTGTTTGTTCCTTTCAGGATGGTTGCTTGCATTAATAATCAATTTGATTGATAGGTAAAATTAGAGAGAAATCAAAACACCCCCCCAAAAAGCCATACTGTTCATTATATAAACCACATGAAAATTTATGACTAAAAATGATGCACATATTTGTGCTTGTATCTCTCCTCTGTTTAAGTATTTTTCTTCAAAGTTTTTTGTTTTTTATATATCTGACATTGTTGTATTTGTTCTTGAAATTATTTACTGTTTTTGTGTGTAGTATATTGGGATCGTGCTGTATCAGTGAGTTCCAGTTGTTTATAGTTCTTTGAGAGAAAAAGTGTTTTTCTTTGCAGTGTTCTTTATATATTTTGATATTGTTTCTTTTGTTCATTGTAAAAAACTTTTTAGCTGCAATGTTATCTATACCTTTACTATATAATGGACAGTGTGACTTTTTCTGCTTGTTCCTTTGTTTCTCTGTCCGTAATACATAATAAAAGTTGGACAAAATTTATATTTTACTGATAAAATTATCTCCTACACACCATTTGAAACAAGGGACTCTTCCACTTAAATGAGTGCAATTACTTTTTAATAAAACCTCAGATGAAATTGATAAGGCGTAAACATTTATTTACACTATTAACAGCTTTGAAGTAGTGAACTATCAAGTCTTGAAGTAAGTAAGAGAATGTGAAAAAATGGCCTGAACTCCACAGAAACTTGGGTATTTTGCCAAATACATTACAGCCTCCAATCTCTCTCTCTCTCTCTCTCTATATATATATATATATATACACACACTACTTTCTATACACACTTATATGCATGCACACAACACTTATATACACACACCCATGTCCATCCCACCAACTAACCGCAGCCGGTGACCATAAATCCACATTCCTCAACCACTACTTCTCCCTGATAACACCAGCCATGACCTCTAACACAAAGACAAGCCTCCTTACAGATAAAATCAACATTCACTCCTTACCCACCTGCATCAACCCCCCCCCCCCCCACACTTCCTCTCTATCCAATGCCAACTTTGTATTTTCATTTCACTTCCAGTTTGATAAAGTCTTTCTTAGACAAAACATGTCACGGAAATAAAAGCTCATTTTTTAAAAGCTCAGTCTCTACATTGTCTCTCTCTATTATCATATATATATAGGGCCCCTTTTACTTAAATGAATTTTCTAACAGTTCTTTTTGAAATGTCTGCCTACTCAACAAGCTCACAGACCGTAGGTTGGGAACTGCTGATATAAAGTTTCTTTTGTTTCTCTCATGTTGCATGTAGTGAATCATAGAACATTAAAGAGTTCTCCATTTTCAGAGGCTTCATGGCTAGCATATCATTTGTGTCAAGCATAATCTTATTTTGTACTTTAAGACCCTTTCATGCTTATACATATATATATATATGTGTGTGTGTGTGTGTGTGTGTGTGTGTGTATGTTTGTGTGTGTTAATGTAGAACATTAAAGGCCAAGTAGAGGTGCTCGGTGGTATAATGATGATCAACACAGGAAACAGAATCAGTGAACTATGGTTAAATTTATAGCCGAGGCTGTCTGTGTTCATTGTGCACTAATGCACTTGGGAAAGGCATACATCCACTTCTTCCTGTAGTCTGTCCCATTGCGTGATATCTAAACAAAATGTCTCATAACTGGCATTCTTCTCTCTTTCTTTCTTTCCTTCTATCTATCTATCTATCTATCTATCTATCTATCTATCTATCTATGTGTGCTTGTATGTTTGTGTGTGCATAGAGATGTAGTAGGGTGGAGTAGTGTTCATTAGCATTAGAAACAGAATTTGAAGATTGAATACAAATTCCAGCTAAGGCTCTTTATATCAACTTTGTACTATTGCCCTGGGGAAAGGCATGGACCCACTCCCCCCTGCACTCTGTCTCATCACTAGATATCTTGATGAAGTATCTTGTCACTAATATGCAATGATGATTGATGGAGAAGAAAGTAGGTGAGTGAACACTTGGGTCAAACCACTCTCCCATAATTACTATACCTGCCCAGGCAGTAACAGCAAAAACATATTATTACATTGTTAACAAGGGACCAATTAACAGCTAGGAGAATGAACAATATCAAAAAACTCACTTTGAAAAAGAAATTTATGATTATAAAAATAAAAGCTATTGATAATTTGTTTCATGAATGGCCAAGAACCAACAATTAATTAAAGCCTATTGACTGGGAATCCATATCTCCGAAAGCACCTCCCTGCTGCATTAACAGGAGTATATGCCCTGATGTCTGCGACAATGGTCGAGGGAAGTGGGCAATTTCTGATAACATATCATAATGTGATCTGGGGTTGCTCGCTCTATTGAGTGAGTGTATGATCACCCATAGCCTAAAAAAATGGCCATGTGCTGTATTCTGCCATTGTGGACTCGCAAATAAACTCCAATCTCCAGCTGGTAGTTGGTATTCAAAAATATGTATCATGGTATCTACAATAATATGATATAAACTGAAAAGCTTGGCGGTGTGATGGATACAGATAGATCATAAAATACTCTAGAAATACTTTATGATGGGCAAACATCCATACTAGATAGATAACTAAAACATACCCCAATGCAAAATTTGGTCTATGGATCTGATATGATTGAAGACAATTTTTTTTCCAAGTAGCTTTGTGTATTTATTAACTCTTTATAGGGCACCCCTAAAAATATTTATTATATCAAAATAACCTTTTTGTATGTTAAACTAGATTTAATTACAAGATATTTTCAGTTGGAAGTCTTCTGAAATTTTTTTGTTTATGGGGGCAACCCCCCCCCCCCCGATGAAATGATCATATATGGTGCCTCACCCAAAACGTGACCAAAAATGGAAAATATAAAAAAATTAAAAATTAATGTAGAAAGTTAAATAAAACATAAAATTAAAGAATGACATTCAATAGAATGAATAGATACAAAAAAATTGATACTGACAAAAAAAATTATTGATTTTAAAATGTTATTGTGCGGACCAAAAACAGGCTAATTTAATGGGGTGTGGTATGCCTCAAAACAGTTTCTGTCTTTGTTCAAGCACGAATGTACTTTGCAAAGCTTGCAGACCACATTGGTGCTGATTAGGCTGTCTTTGTGGCTATAATATTTGCATGTGGCTGACGGATCCTATATAGTCACTTGCTATGGTGATATATAGTGATCATATATAGTCACTTGCTCCATATAGGGTTAACAGAAGGTTTTAGTTTAAAACAGGCCTCCCCCATTATAACATGGTTCATTATAGCGCAGTTTGCTTTATAACACTGGTGGATGGTGGACTACAAAATATTAAACTAGCTCCAAAATAGCTAGATCCAGTTACAAAATAGCTAGATCTGGCTACAAAATAGCTAAATTTATCTTGGCTTGGTTATAATGTGGTTTGCTTTGCCGGACCCCTACACCGGTGTTATAGCGAGGCATGCCTGTATAAAGTATCA
Source organism: Architeuthis dux (assembly GCA_006491835.1). Classification (NCBI taxonomy): domain Eukaryota; kingdom Metazoa; phylum Mollusca; class Cephalopoda; order Oegopsida; family Architeuthidae; genus Architeuthis; species Architeuthis dux. The sequence continues at coordinate 1,550,281 of VCCN01003571.1, read as the reverse complement.
ATCAATCAATAAAGATGTGTCACAGAGAAATAATTAAGATCTGTTTCCATAGAGATACAGCAACATTACCAAAGGACACTACTTTAAAGCTAGTCTTTATTATGGCTTTTGCTGGTGTTTAACCAATGGAACAGTGTGAATTGGGATGAATAATGGGGAGAATTTGAGCTCTTTTACTACTAAAAGGGAAAAGTAAAAGACCTTTTTGAATATTATATATGTTTGTGAGTTTGTGTATGTCTAATATTTATGCAAATATATGTTTATGTACAAAATAGTAAGTTGATAATATATAACTATATGAATAAATAGATCATCAGTAACGAAAAGGTCTGTAATTTCCAAGATTTGAAGGCTTAGATTTTAGTGCCAAGTCCATGGGTTTGTTACTGGAACACACAATGAAAAGGTTATATGTATCTATAGAATAGTATGTTGATATAGCTAGGGCTTATTCTTTATTTTCTGATCGACATTCTTTGCTCACTGCCGAAGGGTGATCGGTTTGAGCGAAAGGTTGCAATAAAAAGCAACTAATAGATTGTAAATCGCCCCCAATGGAGGGGGGGGTTAAAAGGTAAAGGTAAAGTGATTTGTCTCTTAAGAAACAACTCCCAATGGAGTGTGGAGCCTGGTGTTGAAGACCCGGTTTCTGTTGCATGCGTCAGCTTAGTGATCCTTGCAAGTCTCAAGTCCAGGACTTTATTGCTACAAGTTTTTATGACCATTGGCAGGATGCAAGTCCACGGAAGGGATACCTCCACCCTAATCATAGAGCTTAGAGAGCGTAATGCTGAATGTTGAGGGAAATCTTTCCTAATGAAGAGTTTTCCATACTCATACTGGGAATCGAACCCAGGACCATCTGCATGTGAGGCTGACGTGCTAACCATTACACCATCCAAGCAGACAATGGAGGGGGGAGGCAAAAAGCTTTAGTCATTCACTACATTTCTACTAACATTATACAATAACAAATTTCACTAAATGTTGGAGGGGCCCCACAAGGAGCCAAGCCCTCCTGGCCCCCAAATCACCAGCTACACCCCTGGTGTTTATGTATTAAATCTTATGTTGATGATATAGAGCTATATGAGTAAATATGAGTTCAGCAGTAATGAAAAGGTCTGTAGTTTCCAAGATTTGAAGTCCTTAGGGCTTGTTACTAAAACACATTGATGAAAATGAAGGAAAACTTTAAATTTAAACTAAAATCAATTCTATAAAGTTTGATACCATGTATCAAAGTAAGAATAATATTTGCAAAAATATTTTATGATTTTAAATGCTTTCAATGAAAAAAATGCATAACAGTTCTTCATTTGAAGCTTAATTAGAAACTGTCAACCAAAACTGTCAACATAGGTTTCTTCAGTTTTCAAGTTGGTCTGCCTGGCTGTACATATCTGCATGTATCATGTGTACAGGCTGTACCAATGGAGCTAGAGGGCTGAAAATATTTACACCTTATTATGTCTATTTTTATTTTTTATTTTTTTAAATATTCCCCCTAAATAGGTTTTTAGCGGGGGTTCAATTTGCAATGTAAGTTTATGCAAAATTGATCCCTGAGTTTGTGCCCCACAGCATTCATGCTTGTTTTTTGAAAATTCAGACTTTTTTTTAGTGATAACTGCCCAACAAAAGGCGAAAGAAGTAACCTATTCATTGATCATCCCCAACATGGCATGCTGCCAAAAGAAGATCACATAGCGATTTTTATTGAGTGACTAATCAGAGATGATTTTATGTGTGTTTAAAAATCACATTTAATAAGACATAGAGTTATGAGATTGCAATTTTGACCACAAGAAATTATTTGTCATTGATGTACCCAATCAAACTGAAGACCACCCAGGAGAAGAAATTGGATGCCTTTGACACTAGATGCCTATGTAAAATCCTGGGCATCAAATCGAATTATTATATGTCCAATGTCATCCACCATTTGCAGATAGCACTTCCACTGGTTAGAGCATGTCTTGAAGCAACAAGATTTGGAAATCAAGCTGTTAAATGGACACCAACAATTCAAAGGAAAAGAAGGCAGACGAAGATGAGCTGGTGACAAATAGTGGAGAGGGACTTTGACTGGTCAAAAGAGGTGGAACGATACCAGCTAAGGACCATACATGGTCGAGCAACTTGACTGTCTCTTGTGTTGCACAACATAGGAGCAACTAAATAATCTGGCATATTTCCAACCACTGCCATTAACAACTACATACATAAAATACATATGCAATTATATACAACAAAATATAGTATTATACAAATATATATTGATTTACATACGACAAAATGTAAATGTATATTGACATGGCTGGAAAATGAATATATTTCCTATCAAAATAAGCTGTTGAGGCTTTATCACCAACTCAGCTTTGTCATATCTGGCTAAACTTTGAATATCTACATCAGAAAAGAGGAATTGCATAAAGAGGCTGTATGGATCTGGCATTTCCCACAGTATGGTAAAAAATCAACAAAGCTTGATGATATCTTGAGGTCTTGCTGGGGTGACCTGGGCTAGTGGCAATGATGTTTCAGTCTTGAAATCATGATACAGTCCAGATTTGGCTCCAAGCCACTTTTCTCAAAGCTAAAATTATCATTGAAAGGGAAGAAATTTCAGATCGTGGACAAGATTAAGGAAAACGCAATGTGGCAGCTGATGGCAATCCCAAAAGGGAACTTTGCAGATTGTTTCGAAAGTGGAAGGGATGCTGAAATAAGTGTGTGAGGTCCCAAGGGGAGTACTTTGAAGGGGAGTAAGGTGCCATTTCTGGACAGACCTCATACAAGCATAGGAAAGAGAGATAAAAATTATGGATGCTACCCCAAATGCCACAGGAGCTCAAAATTTAAATGCTATATCAATTACATAGACATATAGTGCCCGTTCCAAAATTGCATGTTTGGAAGGGGCCAGACTTTATGGTGTGTGGAGCAGCCTGCCCTAATTGTGATGTAAAATAATTTTCTGTCCGTCGTACGAAACTACGGCTTCAAAGTATTTCGGTGACTTCTCTTCAGTGTTACCAATTTAGATTTTTATATCTAAATTTAGATAATTCTAAAGAGCGTAAGTCAAGGGAGATAATTCATAGAAACTGGAGAAAGATCTATAATCTGTAATTTTTTATTTTTAATATAATTTCTTGAGAACCGCTGATCCAAACAATTTCAAACTACACTGCCTTGTCTGCTCATTAATATATCTGGCGAATGTCAACTTTGTACAATTGCCTGTTGTCGAGTAATGATGATGCATATGCATACACAGAGACAGATATTTCTTGAATTGTAGTTAGATATATAAAGAAAAGAAAAATGTAGTTTAGATTATTAATGTGCTCCATGCCCGACCATAATGCAAAACATTGACGCTGAGATGCACTCAAAACTCAACAATAAAGAAATCAATGTTTCTGTATGGATCCTGGATCAATTTTGATACAACAGATTATATTTCAAATGAATCTCTAGTCATTCATGGATTATTTGACAAACCTTTATATAAGACGTCTATTAAGCAGGCCAGAGTAATAAATTAATTATTATCTACAATAATATTTCCTGAGGTTAAGTTTTATAAATCTTGTTTTTGCTTATTCTATTTTATTTTGGAGTAGGACTCTTATATAGACATAAGAATTACGTAGATGCAAATTAGGTATAAAATGGGATGTTGAATAAATAAATGATTCCTCCAAGACTGTAAAATTTAGGAAATTCTTAGAGAGAGAGAGGGAGAGGGAGAGAGAAAGAGAGAGGAAGAGAGAGAGAGAGGGAGAGGGAGAATCCTAGAGTACAACTAGATAACAAGATCTCCATGATTGATTTTCATATCATATAATTAAATACCGACAGAATCTCGTCAGGTTTCTGCAAGAGGAAAGAGGAGGGTGGCTTGTGAAATCGGAGGAAATTCCCCAGTACATTCCATGATGTAAAAATAAGTGAATCTTTTAAACTTTAAAGTATTTTTGAAACCTGATATACTAACTTTTTCCCTCCTCCTTCCTCTCTCCGTGAAAAAAAGAAACAACAAAAAAAAAACTTGTTTCTGGTACAGGCGTCAACTAGAACATTTTTTCATATCATAATCAGCATCATTAGAAACTAGAACAGTGCCCGTTCCAAAGGTTTGGAAGGAGTCAGACTTTATAGTGTGTAGAGCAGCCTGCCCTAATTGTCATGTAAAATAATTTTCCGTCCATCATACGAACCTACGGCTTTGAAGTGTTTTGGTTACTTCTCTTACTTCAGTGTTGCCAATTTAGATATTTTATATCTAAATTTAGATAATTCTAAAGAGCAGAAGTCAAGGGAGATACTTTATAGAAACTATGAAAGCAATAAATGGGTCTCGATGGATTGTTTGGAGACAATTTCATTGCTTTATGTGTCTCACAATACGGGAAGTAGAAGAGTTATTGGTAAAGATCTACATCCGTTAACCAAGTCAAAAGAAAAAAGAAAGGGGGGTTCTATTTACAATGTAACTGTATCATAACTGGGACTGTTACTTTCCGTCTGTTATATGGAAGTGAGGCTTCGAGGTATTCAGTTACTTCCCTTGTGGGGCCTCTTTGATATTTTAATGACAATTTTTCTGACAACCTTCACAAAGAATTAACAACATGCATCGAAGCCTTACTTCCATACAACGGACTGAAAGTAATGGTCCAGTTTACCATACAGTTACATTGTAAATAGAAACCCCCTTGTAAAACCTTAAAAAACATTTTTTCTATAAACTAACAACTTTTAGGAAGATAGGGTCTAACAGATTAAAATCACAAAAAAATACTGGCAAAAAAAAAAAATGTTTCTATTTTTTTCCGACTTGGTTAACGGATGTAGATCTTTACTGAGCTATTTTTTAATTTTTAATTTTGCTAATTCTTTGTTAAATTTGCTATATTCTAATTATAGAAAATAAACCCTAGATTATCTCACAGTGTTTAATATCAAACCACATAGAATGCACAAAATCTGTTATATGTTAATACATTGAAGTACCTACCAATCTATACAACATACTGACTCTATCATCACTATTTCAGTCTGAATTTCTGAGATAAGGACTTACTATTTACTACCTGCTGGAAGGGTGTTGATAACTAACATATCATCATTACTCTCACATATATATTTCTCCAATTAATACATTATATATTTTGTTTAAGTAATTTATTACCTATGGAATGTATCTATATTAACTATAATAATATGCAAAGGCAAATAAAACTAATCTGTAATTATTATTAATCACTGCTACCCACAACACTGGTTTATTGCTGGGTTTAGGTTATTCATGTGTTTTAACATTTATATGTATCTATCTATGTATCCAGACTTTGCCCAGCCCTAACCGTTCATAGTAGAAACTTGAAATTTTGCACACACAATTTCCTCAATAGGGAAAATATTTATTTTTATTTTTTGAAAATTTCCCCTCTAAATAAGCTTTTAGAGGTGGGTTCAATATGCAATGTAAGTTCATGCTAAATTAGTCACTAGTTTGTGCCCACTAGTTTTTTTTGAAAATTCAGACATTTATAGTGATCACAGTCCAACAAAAGGCAAGAAAAAGGTGTGAGAAGTAACTTATTCATTGATTACCCCTCTTTCCAACGTTTTAATTGATCACCCCCAACACAGCATATATGGGTGGCAGTGATTCATAATTTCCATTGGAATGCTAGTTATTGATTAGTTTTACTATCTGTCTCTATTCCTGATGTCTATTACTAATAAAACTTAATTTTTAGGCTTCAAAATTGTGAGGGAGGAGTAATGGATAATGAGAGTTATAGTTAAGTCCCTTTTGCTCCCATTCAAGCATAAGAACCTTCTTCCATTCTTATCCTCGCCCATCACATTGCAAGGATGGGTAGGAAGTACGAATAGAAAGAATGAAAGATATAAGAAGAATGCATAATAATCAGAAAGTATATGATCATACACACAAACAAGCAGATTAATAGTATAATTATACACTGATTTATTCAAACTGGTATCCTAAACTTGGTTGATATAATCCCAATTATCATCACAATTCATTTTACTACCCACAGATCCATTAAAGATTACGTTGGGATGAAAAACAGTACAATGACAATAAGAAAGACCTAAGACAAAAACAGAATGTACTTGATATAGCCTACTTTATATTCCTTTTTAATAGGCAGATCTTTGCAAAATCTTAGATAGTGGTTCCCAAAGAGTGTTGGCACATCACACTGGTGCAGCGAAAGAGGCTGGCGGAAGATTCAAAGACGATCAAAGAAATATTTAAACATTTATGTATAGAAACTCGCAGAAGTTTCCAGATTTCATGCCATCTCTCTTTGTGTTTAGTGCAGTATTTTCAGCTCTGGCAAATATCAAAGACCAGAAAAGAGAAAGGCTTCTTTGTGCTGATGGAGGAGAGTTTGTTTGTCTCAAATTAGACTAATATAAATGAGATTACCTGACAAAAACAAGCTCATACCTCTAATTGAATTTGTATGCTTACTTAAGGTTACACTTGTAAGATACTTGTCTATAAGTATATTTTTAGAATGAATCTTGTTTTTATGTGGCTGCATTGTTTTATACTTTCTGGATGTCCCATGATCATATTATAACGTAGTTATGTTCTATGTCAGTGGTTCCCAACCTTTTCGAATCATTCCCTACTTTTGTCAATAAGATTACTAGTATTCCCCACCTTCCATTTATTAAGTTGCAACAAAGAATAATTTCAAATACTAACTTTATTTTATGTATAATTAGACAACTTTATACTAAGAATTAGTTTAATTTTATAATTGTACAGCTGCTGCTGTGTATTTGTTACTCAAAGAAAGCAAGTAAAAATAATTAGAACATCATTTGAAATTCCAATTCTAATTTATTACAAATAAAATAAGAATTCTGCTATCATAACTGATATACACATCAATGTGATCTCTGTTCTTTTTTTCTTGATACTAGTCCCTTGATTTGTGGATTGATTAGTGAGAGAGCACATATTAAATCATTCTCAATTTGGAGCTTATTTCAAGCCTTCAACTTGATTGATAAAAGTGCAGAAAACCCTATCTCTAGACTGGACTTTTATTTTTATCTAATAGCCTTATTACCCCCTTGGACTACCCAAATTCTGCCCCTGGGGGGAATTCCCCCCTGGTTGGGAACCACTGTTCTATTTTTTATTGATAAGAAATACATTAAAAAATAAGAAACAACAACTTCTATCTGTGCTTGAATCATAGAACATACTAGGTTTTTAGGGGTGGGGGGCAATTTGCAATGTAAGTCCATGCTAAATTGGTCTCTTAGTTTGTGTCCGGCAGCTTTCACGCTTGCTTTTTGAAAAAATTCAGACTTTTTAGTGATCCAACAAAAGTAAATTATTGATTGATCACCCCCAACATGGTATGCTCCCAAAATATGTTGGTCATGTGACGGTTTCTATTGAGTGACTAAACAGACCTGTCTTTTATTATTTTTTATATAAATGAAACAAGCTCAATCATTTTCATTCTTGAAGAATTGATATTCGATTTATAAGTTTTTTCCTCGGGTAACACTCAAAGATTATCGGATGGTCCTATTTCAATACATATTGATTGAGTTGTTTTTTGCGTTGTTTAATCTTTATCAATTAACGTTTTTAATTCACTCACTGAATTAATATTCTCTTTTTTTATTTGAAATTTCGTAATTGGAGAGCATTTTGATCTGTGTTGGCTGGTATAAAAAAAGTCTCGAGAAAGAGAGTGGGTATGTGCATGAATTAGAGAGGTAGAAAGAGAGAGGGTATGTGCATGAATTAGAGAGGAAGAAAGAGAGAGGGTATGTGCATGAATTAGAGAGGAAGTAAGAGAGAGAGTATGTGCATGAATTAGAGAGGAAGAAAGAGAGAGGGTATGTGCATGAATTAGAGAGGAAGAAATAGAGTGCATGAATTAGAGAGGAAGAAAGAGAGACGGTATGTGCATGAATTAGAGAGGAAAAAAGGGAGGGAAAATGTGATTAAGAGGAGGAGAGAGCGAATGGGTTAAAGGGAAATAGAGTGAGAAAGAAAGAGAGAGAAAAAGAAAGTGAGAAAAAGGGAGAGAGAATGAGAAAAAGAGAGAGAAAGAAAAAGAAAGAGTGAACAAAGAGAGATTGAGAAGGGGGAGAGAATAAGGAAAAGAGAGAGAGAGAGAGAGAGAGAGAGAGAGAGAGAGAGAGAGAGAGAGAGAGAGAGAGAGAGAGAGCCTGACCCCATCTCTACTGCCCCAGTTTTCAATGCTGCAATGTTTAATTAGGCAAATAGTAAAAATGTGGTAGCAGTATTTGCAGTGATGAGTGGCAGTGTGAGTAGTGATAATCATGGTGGTGGCAAAAGAAGCTATGGTGGCTGTGTGAGCGGAGATACTAGTTGTGGTAGGAGTGTTAGTAATGATGTGCTGTAGGTGCTTCCTTATGGAGTTTGTTTAGCAGCGATGAGTGGCTCCCCACTATCTGATGACACATCTCAAAAAGAATAGAATACTCAGAACAAATTTGGTAGCTCATTCTCTAATACAAAGAAATAGTTGTACACATCACAGATTCATCCTAGTTGATCACAGTTACCCACAGCAGACCAGTTTAAACACTGTTGCTGGGTTTAGGTTATTCATGTGTTCTGACATTTATATGCATCTATGTATCTATGTATCCATATATCTATGTATCCGCATCTGTCCTAACCGTTCATAGTAGATACTTGGAATTTTGTACACACAATCCCCTCAATGTGGAGGGAAAAATTCTTTCTTTTTTTTAACCCCCCCCCCCCAAAAAAAAATAAGTTTTTAGTTGCGGGTTCAATATGCAATGTAAGTTTATGCTAAATTAGTCACTAGTTTGAGCCAACTTGGTTTTTTGAAAATTCAGACTTTTTTTTAGTGATCACAGTCCAACAAAAGGTGAGATAAGTAACTTATTCATTGATCACCCCTTTTTCCAACTTTTTAATTGATCACCCCAACACTGCATATATGGGTGGCGGTGATTCATAATTTCTCTTGGAATGATTAGTTTGGCTATCTCTCTCTATTCCTGAGGTCTATTATTACAAAAACTTGATTTTTAGGCTTCAACCTTGTGAGGGAGGAGTAATGGGTAAATGAGAGTTATAGTGAAGGTTAAGTCCCTTTTGTTCCCATTCAGTATAAGCACCTTCTTCCATTCTTATCCTCGTCCATTAGGGAAAAAGTTTTTTTTTGTTTTTTTTAACACCCCCCCCTTCCCCCAAAAAAGGTTTTTAGTTGAGGTTTCAATTAACAATGTAAATTTATGATAAATTAGTCCCTTAGATTGTGTCTGCCAGTATTCACTTTTATTTTTTGAAGAATTCAGACTTTTTTAGTGATCACCCTCCAACAAAAGGCGAAAGAAGTAACTTATTCATTGATCGCCCTTTTTTTCGATTTTTTAATTGATCGCCCCCAATATGGCATGCTATTGGTCACGTGATGGTTTCTATTGAGCGACTAACCCAAGCTGTTGTCTTTATTATTAAGAATTTCAATGAATGGAGTTGTTCAAAAGAAATACAATTACTCAGTTCATTTGGATTTTTTTGTGCGTTCAGTCATGCATATGTTTTAATTCACAAACGAATGCTAATAAAATAATCCATCTGCGCTAATCCATTTTAAACCATTCATGGATTAAAGAAAAAAGAAGTTTTCTTTCATTCATGTGTTGCATATTGTAGTTGGGTTTTTGTTATTTATTAATTTCTTTAATATTCAAATATTTCTATTTTCTAGTTTGATATTTTTTTGAATTTTGCTTCGTCTTTTCACAAATTTATATTAATTCATATTGATCTATAAACTGGCTGTGAAAAGTAGAAAAACAGAAGAAAAATACTTATGCAGGCATCAGCCGTTATAAGTCCACTGCTGGACAAAGGCCTTTCCCATCTCCTTCCATGACGACCTAGATTGTGCTAACCCCTGCCACGTCTTGCCGGAAAACATTTCTATTTCATCCCTCCATCTTGTATCTGGTTATTCCAACTGTGTTTACTATCCCATGGGAGGGAACCAATCGGTTAGTCTTTTCCCCCCATCTATTGTCATCTCTTCTTGCTAGGTGACCAGCCCATCTCCATTTTTGCTGCTTAATTATTTGTATAATATCCTTCACTCTAGTCCTCCCTCTGATCCATGTTGATCTTTTTCTATCTCTTAGAGTTATTCCTAGCATTGCTCTTTCCATGGTTCTATGTGCTATTCTAAGTTGTTTTTCAGCTCGTTTTGTTAATTTCCATGGCTGGTATTATGCAACTGTTGTATACTTTACACTTTAAGCACATTGGCAGGGTACTCTTCAAAATGTCTCTATTCATACCGAATGCTTTCCAATCTATCCTTATGCATCGTTTTATTTTGCTGTCATGGTCTTTTTCTAGCTTTATTATCTGTCCTAGGTAGATGTATTCATCAACCTCTACTAGAGTCTCCTTCTACCTTTATGACCTTTTTGGTGACTTTATCATTGAACATTACTTTTGTCTTTGTTCTGTTCATCTTTAAGCCTACTGTTTTACTTTCCCTATTTAGTTTAGTTAACATGTTTTGTAATTCTTTGGATGCTTCCGACGTCATGTAAATGTCATCAGCAAATCTTAAGTATTTAAAACATCATCATCATCATCATCATCAGCCATTATAAGTCCACTGCTGGACGAAGGCCTTTCCCATCTCCTTCCATGACAACCTATCTTGTGCTAATCTCTGCCAAGTCTTACCGGCAAACCTTTCTATCTCGTCCCGCCATCTTGTGTCTGGCCGTTTCCTACTTCTTTTACTATCCCATGGGCACCAATCTGTTAATCTTTTCCCCCATCTATTGTCATCTCTTCTCGCTAGGTGGCCGGCCCATCTCCACTTTTGTTGCTTAATTAGTTGTATAATATCCTTTACTCTAGTCTTTTCTCTGATCCATGTTGATCTTTTTCTATCTCTCAGCGTTACTCCTAGCATTGCTCTTTCCATGGCTCTCTGTGCTATTCCAAGTTTGTTTTCTGCTCGTTTGCATAAGTCATGGCTGGTATTATGCAGCCGTTATATACTTTCCGTTTTAGGCACATTGGCAAGGTGCTCCTCAGAATGTCTCTATTCATATCAAATGCTTTCCAACCTATCGTTATGCGTCGCTTTATTTCGCAGTCATGGTCTTTCTCTAGTTTTATTACCTGACCTAGGTATATGTATTCATCGACCTCTTCTAGTATCTCGCCTTCTATCTTTATGACCTTTTTGGGGACTTTATCGTTGAACATTACTTTTGTCTTTGTTCTATTCATCTTTAAACCTACTTTTTTACTTTCCCTATTTAGGTCGGTTAGCATATTTTGTTATTCTTCGGATGCTTCCGATGTCATAGAAATGTCATCGGCAAATCTTAAGTTGCTTAGGTATTCTCCATCTACTTTTATTCCCATTCCCTCCCAGTTAGTTTTCCGAAAGATGCTTTCTAGGCTCGCTGTGAATAGTTTGGATGATATTGTATCCCCTTGTCTTACTCCTTTTGCTATCTTTATCTTGTCTGTATCTTTCTCCATTTAAAACATACTAAACATAAAATAGTTGTTTTTGATTTAAAATAAGCTTGCAGTTGTTTTGTAAGTCTTATTGATTTTCTATATTTTTAATCTGTAAATAAAACTTCAGATTATTTATCTGGATATGGGCAAAAAGATTTTGTTTACTATTATTTGTATCTTTATTTGGTTAATCTCTGAAGAAGTTCAAAGTAATTAGCACCATTTTAGTATTTATCTTACATGATAAAAAATACTACTATGACTTGAGCAAATATCTGAGAAATTCAGAAAGAAATATGATAAATGAATGAATAATTAATCTACTGTTGAGAAGCTTATCTGAAAGAAACACCTCAGTGAAAGTTACAGAGAAACTGTCCAAGTCCAAAGACCTGGAGATCGAGATCAACAGGATGTGGCACATGAAAACCACAATAACAACAGTGGTCATCAGGGATCTAGGACTTGTGAAAGTCGGAAAAGTTCACCAACTGTATCCCAGGCAACATCAACATCCACCTAGACCAAGAACTACTCGGAACAGCCCACATACTATACAAAGTGCTGTCGACTAAATAAAAACTCCCCTGTAATGCCCCAGGACCATACTCCGGACCCGGCTCTACAGAAGCATTAAAGGAAAAAAGAACTATAATAATAATAATAATAATAATAATAATAATAATAATAATAGAAACTGTCATTGGACCAACACCTTTTGGCAGCATACTGTGTTGGGGGTGATCAATGAAAAAATTTGAAAAAGAGGTGATCAATAAATAAGTTACTCCTCTCGCTTTTTGTTGGATGACTAAAAAGTCTGAATTTTCAAAATACAAGCTAAGGGACCAGTTTAGCATAAAATTACATTGTAAATTGAACAGCCTATTTTTTAGGAAATTTTCAAAAATCACAATAAGGAGTAAATGTTTAAATTTTCAGCCCTCTAGCTCAATTAGTGTGGCCGTATTGCACATTCATAGCCAGCCATCATCACTTAAAAACTGAAGAAACCTATGATGACCTATGTTGACAGTTATAGTTGACAGTTCAAGCAATAACCACCTTACATCAGGTGTGAAGATACAAATGCATGAAATAATAAAAATGATAATGATGTGAAAAGGAAAGAGGGAAGAAAAGGCTGTGTCAGCATTGAAGACTGTGTCGACTCTGCTATCTAAGGACTTGCAGATGAAATGACAAGGACATGTTTGTGAAGAGGACATCTGAAGCGAGAAACTGAACCATTATTGATGGGGGCCCAGAACAATGCCATAAGAACCAATTATAAAAAGGCCTAGATAGATAAGATGCAGAAGAATAGAAAATGCAGACTGTGTGAAAAGAAAGAGGAAACTATCAATCATATAATAAGCAAATGCAACAAGTTGTCCCGGAAAGAATACAAAAATAGGCATGACTGGGCGGAGAGGGTGATCCACTGAGAACTGTCCAAACAACTAGAATTTGACCATATAAACAAATGACATATGCACAAACCAGAAGCTGTAGAAAATAAAAAAGAATAGTCAGAAAAATAAAATATTGGAAAAAGGGGTGATCAATGAATAAGTGTCTTCTCTCGCCATTTGTTGAGTAGTGATCACTGAAAAAGTCAGAAATTTCAAAATCTAGCATGAATGCTGCTAGACACAAACTAAGGTAACAATTTAGCATAAACTTACATTGCAAGTAACCCCCCCCCCCCACACACACACTAAAAACCTATTTAGGAGGTGAATTTTCAAAAAAATACATACAAATATACATAGCCAGCCAGTCAGACAAGCAACCTATATTGACAGTTTTGGTGACAGTTTTGGTTGACAATTTCTAACATAAAAAATCTCTGGGACTTTGAGATTCAAACAGATCTCCCAATCCAGGCCAGAAGACTAGATCTACTTTCCAAATACAAATCAAAAAGGAAAAATGAGAAAATAAATAAAATAAACAGAATAAAAACAGTAAAAAGGAGAAAATTCCCTGATATGAAGTCATATTTTTCAGGAATATCTGACAGTTAAATCAGTTGTGATGTAACTGAGAGAAACAATTGTCAAAGGAAATTCTCATGACCGACAACAAGTTCAATCAAGTTTTAAGGGTGCTGAAGTTCAGCTTCCCCAGGATACCAGGAACCTTAGGGCCAGCCCTGACAATGAGATTATATTTTCAAGAGAATAACAATGATATTTTTCTCTTAAAACACTGCTATAATATTCAAGATGTTTTACATTCAGTGTTTTTTTCTACATCCATTTTCTTGTTTTCATTCATATGTCATAGTTCATCATAGAAACCATATTATTTTCTGCTACCGTGGCTCCAATACAAGTGACTGACAAAGTAGCTTTTTCAACATGTTCGTCCAATCAAGTTTTTGCCTTGAAAAATGGCTCAACAGAGACTTGGTTTTGGCAGCAGCTATATAACACTGTCATTCTTGCTGCACTCTTTGGTGCTTGTTCTTTGTATTTGGTTTGTCAGATGAATTTGGTCTGGCAGTGTTCCAGGAATTATTGGTTCAATGGCTTCTGAAACTCTTTAGAGAAGATTATGACCGGACAATGTTTGTAACTTGTGTTTCTGCTTCATCAGCCTTGGTGAGCTGTGACGGTATCAAATGAGCGACTATTTGATAATACCAGAAACTGAAAATTCAACAAAGCATCACTTGAGGCTTGATTCACAATGTGTCAGCATTAATATGCTGATCTTAAAAGGAGCAGATCATGAGTTCATTCTTCTCAGATTGCTCAAATATTGTTGGAATCAGATGCACGAGTGGTGTATAATGACAGCTCATTATTTACCCACGCATGGATTAATATATATATGTTGAGGGAAAACAGGGTCAAGACGACCAGTTACACTAGTGTTTCATGCCTCAACGCATTCTTCAGACTGGTATCAGGGAAGGATTTCAAAACACATGGCCTGACCTCAACATATATAATAAAGTTCCACTCATAATTACCATAATTATCAAGTACAAGCCCTTTTTGATTAAATATTATCAACAACATATATTTGCTTTTTTATATATGCTATGTATTTTTTCTAATATTTCTATTAAATGTATGAACATGTGACCATGTGTGCATATATATATGGTAGAAATTATTTAACAATGTGGAAATGAAAGATTGAGAAAAGTGTATTACATCTC